>JAYJMB010002165.1:0-15640 GCA_036873735.1 Pouteria campechiana
TTATTTAAATATTTTAAATATCATAATTTTAATGTATATTTTATGATAAAATAATTATATTTCATAAAAAATTTCATAAAGTTTAATATAATATGAGGATAAAAATTTTAAGATTTTAAATGAGTGCTAATAATAAAATATTTTTAATATACATCATTAACTTGGGATAAAAAATACTTAAGATTTTTAATATTAATATACATTTAAGATGAAATTATATATATATATATGAATGATAAAATTTTTCATAAAATCTAAGCAACACACTAAATAGATAGAATTTCATTTTATAAAGAAAAAATTTTATATTTCAAATAATTTAAAAGAGAGGAAGAAGGATAATATTGTCGTAAAATTTTTTAAGAGAAAGAACACCCCTATCAGAATGTTATTTTTCAACTTGGACTTAAAGAATGTCTAGCCAAGCAATGTAAAAAATCCACAAAAGCACTTTTAGGTATGTGAAAGCACTTTTACATTAAACGGGCGGGGCCAAAAGCCTTAAGCAAGGGGTTTTTATTAAACACTATTTTGGTTATCATGCCAATGTGGCTAACACAGAATTTGGGTTTTATCTATTCGTACGCACTGTTGGTTGCGCATGTCGCTGGATTTATAATATAAGGCATGGGCCTTTCGGGAATTGGGTTTTGCCTCTCGGTTGCCGGGAAAAAACTAATTTGCAAAGGTGGAATGAAAGACAAGAAATGATAGGATGGAAAGGGGTCCACTTAGTGTTATCCGACCGGACCGCCAGTCGAAACGGTTCAACCGTTAACCAGTCATGACCAGTTCGATTTAGCTCAGTTTAGTTTAATACTAAATTTTTTTAAATAATATTAATTAATTAATTAATATAATATAGTATTATAATAAAATATCTATATATTTAGATTTAGATGAATATTTATGACTTAGATTTTTTAAAATTATACTATATAATTTTTATTTTTTTCTAAAAAAATAAAAGATGATTTATTGGTTGAATCTGCTGGTAAAACCGTAAATAACTACCAATCCAGTTTTGATAACACTTTTATAATTAGAAGCAGGGTAATAACATAGGTGGGCATTTTATATAAAAAGAGTGGAAAGTGATCTTAAAAAAAGGTAATAACTAAGAAAGATATCAAATCATATGAAAAAGAAAGGGAAAAAATAGAAAAGTGTAGGAAACTTTTCCACCATTTTTCATTAATTAATGTGCTAAATTCAGGTGGATATTCTAAGTCGTCTGAGCCATTTTCCTCAAATGGCTGTGAACTTCAACATCTCATTCACCTCCCTCTTCGTGGTTATCCTTTCAATCTATTCCTTTTCTACTTCGCGCAACTCATCTCCATATCCATCTCCAGGAGGATACTCCTTCTTGGCAGATACCCTCGACAAGGAAAGACAGCTACATTCCCATTTGGACAATTCGTCTTCCCCCCGACGTCCTGTTTGTTCCAAGAGAAGCTGCCTTTGCTTTATGAACGTAAAAGAACAGCGGAAAAAGCCCTGCAAGTCCCAAACTCTCTGTTTCTTTCCTTCTCTACCACACTCCCCAACAATGGCTCTTCCTCCAAGGTTTTGACTTTGAAGGCAGTGCATTTCCCATCCATCAGAGCGGCCAATCTATGGGGGCTGACAGACACATTCGCTGTGGATGTTGCAATTATTTGATCACCGAATAAAAGCAGCATTTTTGACTTAATGGTGCTCAAGATTGACCTTTAGACCTTTACCTTCGGTTAATTGTAGGCATCAGTCGATGAGAAATGTGTTTCTGATACAACCCAAGCAAGAAGTCTTAAGTAATATTAGACTCATTAAAGGAATTAATAGATAAAGTCGAGGAGGATACGATTACATTTATCAATAACTGAAGTTTTACATAAGTTTTTGAAATATTTTTAAAAATACTTATAGTTTATTAAAATATTTTAAAACGACCCGAAAACTTTGAATATTTGTCACTAGATTTGCAACATAGTTACATCTGATGAATATTTTTAAAATAAAATTCTTTTTTACTTCAATCAATTTAGGCAGTTTTTCTAGAATCACACACGCCATCTACTAATTTAGAAGCTGATGATTTTTACATTTACAAATTTATTTTAATAAAATATAAGCACTTTTATAGATATTTTAAAAATAATGGTAAATTATGAATAAAATACGCTGTAGGCATATCTATAAATGCCCCTTTAATTATACATGAAAATTTTTTTTATTTGAATTTCTTTCAATAATTTTGCTTTTTTTTCCTGATTACTTGTATGTTTAATTATCAACCATATCTATTCATTATTAATCTTATCTATTTTATTTTTTATTTTCCTAGTAATTAATACCGTCAACCTCATCTAACCTTTACACATGCTCTTAAAACGCTTTTTAAAGACACGTTTCCAGAAACAAGAAGGCCAGGACAGTCGAAGCTGTAATTTTTAACCAGCAAAGAAAAGGCCATTTGCTGCAGTCCTCTGCAACTTCAGGGTAAAAAATAAAAACGAATAACAGCTGAAGTTCGCCGTGTGTCATACAGCTCTCCCTTGCGGTCACGTGATGGCCTCTTTTCTTAAACGCCACAAAGCAAACACCCGCAGAAAAATAGCAGCCCCCACCAAAGCACCAACCGCTAAAACTATGAGAAGAAAGGAAGAAAACCCATTTCATCTAACCCCTTAAAATCCACCACCTCCTCCTCCATTCTTTCTTCCCAGGCAGAGAAAAGGGAGAGAAAGCCAATAGAGAGAATGTGTTATGTGGGCAAAGCTACCAAGATCTTCATCTTCATTGTATCTGTTGTGGTCATGGTAGGTTTGGTTTTGGGCTTTGCTCTCTTCCAACATGGCCTTCACAAGGCGCATAAATGCGACAATGGCTGCAGGCCAATCTTCCCTCAGCCTGTTCCTTTCACTGCTTCTGCCCCTCCTCCTTACACTCCTCCCTACACTCCGACTCCGCCCAACCCCATCTTAGTCACGCCCGGACCGGTGCATGAATAGCTTACAAACAGGTAGACTTGAATCTACCTTTCCATTTTTCCCCCATTTATGTCATTCTTCTATTCCTTTCGTTTTAGTCTTATTTTTCGATGTTGTTCTACTTTTGTTTTTTGTATAGACGATGGAAGGCTGGTTTCTGGTTTGTAGTGGATTTCTCTTCCTTCCCCTGTTGTGTAATTTCTTCTGTTTATAGCACATTTTTATTGTTACAAAAGGATGGTAGTCCGCATGACCATCTGAAAACATAGTTCTGGGCCCCTCCTCTACCATCTTCAAGAGAATCCGAGGCACACAGTGAAAGTGGAATTACAGCAGTGCCCCTGAGGTTCCTGTGGAAATGATTCTGGGAAGGGCACTGGTTGACTTCTCCGGCTGGCTTGAGTGAATTTAAAGGGTAATTATGATCACTTCCGCTTTTCGAAAAGTACCAGATGATTCCTTGCATGTGGGGCAATCTTATCCTCATCCAAACCGTTGATCTGTTAATTTTTTGGTAAATGGGGGCCCCCGAAAAATGCTGAGGCTGTTAGACATTAAGATTTCATCAATGAGTATTAAGTACTGACAATAGGATTAACCGCACCATCTACACTGAAGTGAAGTGGAAAAGGAATTTATTCCAAACGATCCTTTCTTGGAGCATCCCGCATGGTTTGGTCCATGGAATAAGCAATTTGGACCACTTTGGAATGTGTGCCACATGTATTTCTGGTGGGGCTGCAAACATGAAGTCTCGTGATCCAAACCAATGAATATTTTAGTACACCTTGACCAGCAAGGATAAAAAAAAAAAATTAAAAGAGGTGGGAACTGGGAAGAGTGAAATCTACACTACTTAAAAGAGTGTAGAAGGGGAGATGATTATCTCATAATTTCAAACATAGAATGAATAAAGTTAAAATAAATGAACAATTTTAAAAGAAACATATGTAATCCGGTAAAATATGTTGAGATTTATGGATAGTTAGGGATAAATAAAATTGACATTAAAAATAAAAATGAAAAATATAAATTTTTTAGTTGCTTTTAACACTGTGGGATTTGATGGTAAAGGCCTAGTGAATCAAATAGAGATCAGAGCAATTACATTAGCATTCAATGGTGTCAAATAGGAGTTTGCTATTGTTGGTTACTCAGATCTGGGAGATTTTCTCATCCGATCCCAGGCGAGCCTGTAAAGACAGGTTATCTAACCACAGGCACTGATACTGTTTTCAGGAAAGAAAACCAGCAATGCAATGCATGTTGTAGCCTTGCCTGTTATACTCATTTTCCTAGCTGAAACCCTAGTTGATGTGGTTACTTTGTTGTTGAGGGTATTTAAATGATTCGAGATGCTCTAATGTGTAGGATCAGGAGTTTACTAGTGCTGCAAAAAAGACTGGCTTTACAAAAAAGACTGGCTTTAAAGAGCTTCATTACAGAAAATAATGAGCTTTATAATCATGCCAATTTTCTTTAATTTTTAAAATTTCATACATGTGAGGATTTAGAGGTGTCACACATTGGGTACTTGGTATCGAATGGAGCTTTCCATCTTATTTGAAGCTCTTTAGCTTTGGGCAAAGCTTTTTTTTTTTTTTGTAGCTATAAAGAATTCCTGGTGCTATACACCTGAAGATCCCATTTCTTTTTACATATATCAGTGATTGATGCCATGCAGTTTAATGTAGTTTTTCCATGGTTTTTCGAGCTAAGGATCATGCAAAGGATGTGAAGGTCTTTGAGGGTGCAATCGTAATTGTTATAGGGAGAACCAATATGCTTAAACTCCAAGAATGATGATTCATCAAGCTAATTTCTCAAGGATTTCATCTTTCTAATTCTATAATAGCTATGAAAGCCTGGCATGCTAGAAACAACCTGATCACTGGTAGATGTTGTGTGTCACGTTTTCCTTTATTTTGCTGAACTGCAATCTTTTGTGTCATGCATTAAGTGAGTTAAACATTGGCTAAATGCAGAGTTTGGGTTGTCCCCAAGGTGGTTTTTTAGGATCAATGTTAGATGATACAATTTCTTTCATTTCCCCATATTTCTCTAAGTTTTCCTAAATGCGCAATCTAGCAATTTCTGGTATCAGAATATTGACATGCTTCCATATCCTTAATAAGGAATACTTTTCCCAAAAAGCAAGCAATAATTATTTATTAAAAGAACAAGAACAAAGGAAGCCCTGCACCTTGAGCACTGGACAAAAACTCGGTTCGAAAGCTTCCAGCTAAGGAAGGCTAAATACCAAACAAGAAAAAAGGAAACATATGGGCAAATAGAACAAATGAAGCATCACAATCTACAGTTTGGCTAATAGCTGGCATTCACCTTAATATGACAGATGGCTTAAGGAATCTGCTTGATATACATGTGCATAACCTTAGGTAGACTAAAAACCATTTTTGCTCTGCTCGACCACTTACATCTTTAGGTTAGGTCCAGCTAATCGGGTTCAACTGATCTAATGTGATGAATGGTGCTTGAGTCCTGGATAAACCTGCTAATGGTTCCATTTCAGTTGGTGTTTAGAAATTTGAGCGCTTGGCAGTTAACTATTACATAAACTCTCCAGATGTTACCAGTCTGATAAGGATGCTCATGGCTTTAACCATGAGCATTCCGATTGGGAAGGTGCTGTTCTTGGCAGCAACTTTGTTCAGATGGTGTTTGAGCTCTTCAACTGGGCCTTATCCTGGATAGGTGATTCTCATTTGGAAGACTTCAGGTATCAGCAACATAATGAAGTCCATCTGCAATGTCTACGCTCTAGCGAGCAGAAAGAGCTCTGGACCTTCTATATGGTGGTGAGCTGCGTATATGGTGGATATACCCTTTCACCATATCTTCTCTTTCCGTTGGGTTATGACATTGGTATGCTGGAGTTTGATAGAAACATATGTAAGAGTAATAAGTTCTCCTTGGCTTTGGGATATATATGGGAGAGAAATGTCGTGCATTTCTTAATTTTACTTATTTCAGTGACAAGCAAAGCTAATGTAAAGAATGTAGACAACCTACCAAACAATGTAAATCCTATTCTTTTTCTCTTTAATTCTTTAGCACTTTTGCTTTTTTAATTTTATATCGTGATTGCTAATTTCGCCAATTGCTTATTGTAACACTTGTTCTTGGTGTCAAAGGTTGAGAATCATGACTGTGGAAGATTGGTGTTGGTGTCCATATACCAACGGAAAATTTGTGTTCTACACCGTTTGGAGTGACATATTTATAGGTTCCAAAAGTTTATGTTGAACATGGTGTTTGAGAATGACAGTTAGGGGATTGGCATGAAAGACAATAGAAGAAGTATAGGAAGATGAAGAGTGAGGCATTCTAATAAACAAGAAGCTAACAATGGTAGATCTTCTTCTGTGTTTAGTTATTTTTCATTATTTGAAGTGTTTGAATAGACACTGTAAGTGTTTATTGGGTAAATCGAGGAATACGTGTGAAGGAAAATTCAATTTAAGTTATTTCTTCAAAGTCAAGTGTACAACTTAAGGATGGAGAAAGGTCTTTTCAGAAGAACGCTTGAATGTGCTTGATAATTTGGTTAGTGGATTAGGAATGGCTGATGAAGATTGGTGAAGAAGTTGCAGTTCTAATTTGTTCAATCATTCATGGGATGGATTGTCTGTGAATTCTAGCAAAAGGGCATAATACACCAGACACCTGTCAAAGTGGGGTTTAGAGATGGCACAATGTACATAGCATTAGCCCTATTTCTTAGAGAGGCTGTTTCCATTATTTGATTAGCCCTATTTCTTAGAGAGGCTGTTTCCATTATTTGAATTTTCTTGAATGTCTTCAAATTAAGTTCAAATGTTTATCAACAGTTTAAAATTTATCCATGGGTCTCATGGGCCTCACTAGCATTATATCCAAGTTCTGTGACCATGTAGGGTTGGTTCTCTGTCCATCTGTTTTAGCCAACTCAACTCTAGCTCTACTTCTACTGGAACAGGAGGGGAGTGAAACAGAAGTGGGAGATGCTGTGCAGCTTTTGTAAAATAGGTTGGGAAAGGGAAAGAGAAGCAAGGTTGAGTGGGAGCAGCACGCAATTGAAATTGATGGAAGCAGCCATCTTGGATTAGAATAAAACAAAACAAAACAAAACAAAACAAACAGACGAGCAGCGGTGTACATTCAAGTTGCAAGAAAATAGTATGGAACAACAGTATGCCTTGAGAAAAGGACGCACAACCGACTTCCCCAACCCTGGAGAGTAAAAATAGGATATTTTTTATATAGATTCTTAAGGCAGCATCATCAATTTTCTGAAAAGGAGAGAGGTATCCAGCTGTAAATTGTCCTAGTTTTGTTGACCTTATCCAAATTTATGAACTAGTGATTAATTTCCTAGTTCACCTCATCAACCTTTCAAAGCATTTTATGTAAAAATCTTGAGTTGAAATGGATGTCTTCAGTGAAAATGGCAAAATGGAGGGGGCTTCTCTTCAAGATCACCATTTTACCAGGCACGCTCATGATGAGAAATTCCATCAGCTACAATTGCATCACAGTAAGGAGTTAGGATTAAACTTTTCTATTATCATAGAAAATTTTTTTGGGTTGAGTTGCCCAATCATCAAGCCAAAACCAATCTGCACCTTTGGTAAGGTTCAATTTGAATCTGCCAACTATATTTTTCAAAACCCTAACATAACCTAATCCAAGATCTAACATTTCGTATGTTGTACTTTAAACTGTTCATAATGCAGTTCTTATTCAGTATTAGGAAATATCAGCTACTAAATTTATCTGCTAAGAAAGAACTTCTCTAGTGTTGGGGAACCTGGAGTGCGACATGCTCCTGCGACATTTATGCCTTCATCCTCATGGCAGCAGGGAATCTGTAGCAGTGCAAGGATGAGCGTCACTGGCAAAGTGGTTGGCCTAAGGCCCCTAACTACCATTACATGCATAGAAATATACTAAAAGTCAAAATCATGACAAAACACTCACCAAAACCAACAATTATATGTCCAATAAGGAATTTTAAATATTTATTAGAAAACTTTACAATGGAAGTGGCTTCATAAATCTATGGATGGCATTGTCCGCGAAGTTCTGAAGGAAGAAAAGTTGTAGATGCGCCTTCATTTCTGTATGGCATCCTACATTTTCAATCAAACTATAGCTTATTGTATCTGTCTAACAATAAACCCCTACGTGTCCCACTGCAGTTGAAAAGTGATTAGTCTACCATTCCTGGAAATTGCTTTTTTGCTTTCCAGCCTACATCACCCACAAGCAGTTATTGGTCAATGATTCCTGAGTCTTTTTCCTTTCCTTTTTCCTTCCTTCTTTCTTAAGAATCAATTTCACATTTGTTAATAGCAGCAGGGAGGCTCTTATGTCTTACATTTGGCTGCATAGGCTATTTCCTTGCTTCTTTTCATTGTGGTTGTATAAAATGATTGGGTGTTAGCAAATAGTAGGTATTAGTTGTGAATTAGCCAGTGGTTTATGATTTCCTGTGGCATGTGGGTCTTTATTTTTTCAGAATCAACTGGAACTCGGAATATCTTGGGAACTTTATTTAGCCAACAGGCTTGGATTCCCTGAGTCTTCCAAATGGTTATCTTGATTGGTGAGCTCACATATCCATTCTGAGAGATGGCCTGAATGCATCCTTGTGGAAGAAGCACCTTTTGCTCATTTCTACGACATCTGCTATGATATTTTATGATTTTTTACATCTGCTACTGATGGACATGACAGCTTTTCTACCTGGAGATGACCTTCCTGAACCAGCAATGAAAATTATCATTTCAGGGGTTCCTATATTTTGATACAAGTGCCCCTTTTCCTTGGGTTGTCTCCTTTTCAGCTTCATAATGAAACTGATGTATAAAAAAAAAAAAGTGTGATCTCCAACATCTGCCTGCCAACCGTAGGCTTTGGCTGTTGCATATTTTGCTCTCTCACATGTTGATATGATTGACTTCTGGTGAGATCTCCATAGAAACCTGTTCAATGAGCTTACAACATCTTTTAGGACTAACCATGGGGTTATAGGATGCAGTGATGCTATGCCATGAAGTCCTGTTGCTACCAATTTAATAATGTGATTGTTCTCCACAGTTCCTATGAGTCGCAGAATCTGCTCTCCTTTCCTTTTTCATGAGATCAAAGCAGCATTGCTGCATTGGCTTTCTTTTTAAATTTTGTTCTTTTATCTACATATTAGGATGCTAGATAATGGACATTTTCCTACTACAGTGATGGAAGTTGTGACGTGCATGTTTTTGTGTATTACCTTGAGGAAGATGAACAAACGCCCAACACCTGAAGCACCTGTCCAGTAACACCTATGGATCATTCAAGTTGTCTAGTGAAATGACCCGTTATTAGATCTTAAGCTGTACTTAACTGCAGATATGGAAAAGTAGGCACATGGGAATGCTTCACTAAGGACAGATGGATGTTTCCTTTTTCCTGTGATATACAATCAAATCTCTCAATTTCTGCTGCTATGCCTCGGACACAGCTTATGATCCAATGGACGTGTTAGACTTTCGCTAGATGGAGCACTTGAGCTTTTAAAGCTTGATTTATAAACTACATAAGACTCATGAAAAATAAAGGATAGTTATCCCCTCACAACTGCGTATTCAAGCAGCCAACTTCAATCACAAGTTAACCTGATCTCTTTGTCTTCATTCTGGAATTGTGATGAAGCACAGATGGGTATATTCCAAGGATAAATTGGCAATGGTGGCTGTGTTGCTTTATTTGCAGAGAGCATTGGTAGCATTAGACCAGGACCATCACTTGTTAACAAATTAAGAACAATTTTAAGAACTTTACAGATGAGCAAACTCACCTTGGTTTCAAAATAGAGTGGTTTGGATTGAAACCTTGAGCAAAATAATCTAAAGAATTTGTATTGTATCAGTCATGACATGAATATAATACTTATATGAATATTTTTTGGTCTTAGCCATTAAAACTAAAAAATAATATATTAATAGTCTTTGAAAAGCTATTTGAAAGTTTATAAACGGAGCAGAAAAATATTGATCGAGTCATTTTCCTTTTATGATAATTATGATGCTTTATGCATGCGCATACAATATTTGTACCAATGGTAATACCATTTCAACTAAAATTCATTGTACCCTTATAAATTCGTGATGAAAATTTATGATTTATTTAAAATACTTAATCAAGAAGTAGTCTGAATTGATAACCCAAATTCTTCAGATTTTGAATTATGAAACGAAGTAATCGGAAATGGGTTGACTAAATTTACACCAATGCCATGTTTGCCAGGCCTTCTACGCACTAGACGACCCAGAAATCAACAACCTCGTAATTTCCATCCTTTGGCTTTCTAATCTACTTTGCACAAATAAATATGAGTATGACCCAAAACCGCTGAACTAGTCGATCCCATACTTCCAAGTGTGCTAAGTCATCCGACAGTGAGTTACAACAGCTAGGCCGTCGAGTTGTAAGATGACATCTCAGTAAATAAAAATAAAGTAAATATATTTTTTATAAAAAAATTAAAAAATATATAAATGGTTTAAAATAATTAAATATTACATCAACACAGAGAAATAAGCATCCTCGCTATCCAGGATATTATAACCATATGTTGCTAATTTAGGTAGATAATTGAGTCTTTTATTCTCCAACGGAAGTTGTAGACGTTTTCGGTCGCGGCAAAATCAGACGCATTGTTAAACTCCTACGAAATTCAGTTCAAAGAATTTAGAGAGGAAGTCATACTCTCGTGCCTTGAAAATTCCATGGAATTTGTAGACGTTGTTTTCAGTCGAGACATGAAGTTCAAAATCAGATATATTGTTAAACTTGCACGAAAATCACTTCAAAGAAAATGGGAAATATAAAGATAAAAGAGACAGATAATAGTAGAAATTATAAATAAAGAGTGGAGTTGTCATAGTAGCTGGGATAAATAAATGTCACATTTTGGAAATACTGTTGTAATACTTGCATTTTGGAAATGAAAAAGCCAAAAAGGATAAGCAAGACTTCCTTCTCCACCATTGAATGTTACTTTGCAAAGTTTTATTGGCAATACTCCACCATTCTGCTTTTGCATCTGCATTGCCTCTTCCCCAACCCCCACCCCCACATCCACATCCACAACCAAAGCGTCACCCCTTGATGGATGCAGCGGGTGGAGCAGTTCAGGCCATCATCCCCACTCATCTGGGCGCCTGTTGCTCGGCAAATCCATTACTTCAAAGACCTTGACAATAACGTTGGAAAGTTGATCTCAGAGATAACAAATCTAAGATGACATTCAGAGGGATGCCGAGGAAGCTGTTGTCGCAGGTCGGAGACCAACTAGCCAGGTTGAGAATTGGCTAGGAAATGTGAATGATATTGGTGCACAAGTTGATGCAATAATCACAGAATTCGATCAAAGGAGGGCAGCATCAAACAGATTTCAAGAGAGAGTGGTTTCTCGCTACAAATTGGGTAGAAAGGTAGCCAAAATGATCAGAAGTTAGATTGGTGATAGAGGAAGGAGATTTCGAGAAGTTGGATGCAAGGCCTTTGCCTCCGAAAGGAGTTTGAGATGCCGAATCCAACATGTAATCAAAGCACGTCCAAACAAAACCAAGATGAGATTTTGAAGTGCCTGCATGACAATGAGATTGGAATCATATGTGTGTATGGGATGGGTGGAGTGGGGAAAACCACTCTCATGAAAGCTGTAAATAATCGGCTTGTTGGCACCAAAACCTTCCATGCCGTAAGATGGGTAACTGTATCAAAGGACCTTAATTTGTTGCGGATCCAAGAAGAGATCGGAAGCAAGCTGGGTTTTAATTTTCAGGACAATGAACATGAATGGTGGAGACGAATGGAATTGTATGAGAAGTTGAAGAAAATGAAGTACTTGATAGTCTTAGATGATCTCTGACAAGAGATCATCTTGGAAGATATCGGAGTTCCCAGGCCAGATGAGCTGACTGGAAGCAAAGTTGTTCTGACCACACGATTCGTTGGCATCTCCAACTCAATGGAGGCAGATATACAGATCAAAGTCAAGACATTGACGCTGCCGGAATCATGGAATCTGTTCCATAAGAAAGCTGGTGAAGTAGTCAACTTGCCAGATATTCAGCCTGTCGCCACGGAGGTCGTCGATGAATGTGGTGGTTTGCCACTGGCAATCACCACCGTTGGAAGGGCAATGAGAGGCAAGAAGAAAAAGGAGTTGTGGATGAATGCAGTTCGGGCACTGAAAGGATCAGCACCTGAAATTGAAGGTATGAGCCTAAGGTGTTTCTTCCTTTGAAACTAAGCTATGATCATCTACAAGATGATACAATCCAAGCCTGCTTCATGTACTGTGCTCTGTTTCCTGATGATTGTATCATTGATGTAGAAGAGCTTGTAAACTACTGGGTCATGGAAGGGCTTATCCCTGATGTGGGTAGTTTAGAAGACTCGATGAATAAAGGGCATCAGATCCTTGAAAGAATCAAGGATGCATGCCTGCTAGAGTCAAGCGATGAAGTCGATGATCATGTCAAGATGCATAACTTGATTCGCGACTTCATCACCATCGAATGAAGGCCCGATGTTCTTGGTGAGAGCTGGAATGGGATTGACAGAAGCTTCCAATGCTGCAGCTTGGACAGATGCTAATAAGATTTCACTGATGAAGAACAAAATAGCAGTCCCTATTCAGCCTAGTTGTGCAAACTTGGAGTCATTGTACATCAGAGAAAATCCTCTCCTCAGAGCAATCCCTCACAGCTTCTTCCAATTCATGCCAAAACTCCAGGTTCTCGACCTGAGTTACACATGGATTGTCTCACTGCCCATGTCCTTAGCTTCTTTGGTGCATCTGCGAGCCCTCTGTTTGAGACACTGCGAAAGCTTGGTGGAGGTTCTAGATCTGTCTTTCACGGCCATCCCTCATTTTCCTAAGAAATTGGGAAGATTGGTTAAACTCAGGCAACTGAAGCTCTCATCTTTGGGCCGAGTTACATCAATCCCGAGCAATGTAATACCAGGGTTGTCATCTCTAGAAGATCTACGCATGTATGGAACCTATGTAAAGTGGTCAAAGGAATGGTGGACTGAGGATGCAACTGAAGCCATGCTAGGGGAGGTTGCTGCGCTGAAATGCTTGACATCCCTTGAGATCACTATACAGAACATGGATTGCCTGGCAGACAACACCGTAAGATGGCAGTGGCATTGCTTGAGAAAGTTCCACTTTTACTTGGGCCGGGGACAGCACATTAGCCCCTCGTCAAGCAACAAGCAAGTATCCATTGCCAGCCTTACGTGTGCCTCTTTGCCTCATAGTATCATCACGATGCTTAACTATGCTGAAGCCTTGATTCTTGAAAATTGCCGCTGGTGGAGGGGCATTATTCGGTTAGGCAGCAAATTCCCAAAATTTGAGAGAGCTTTATATTTCCAGATTTGTTGGAATAGATTGCTTATTGGACTGGGCAGAGTTGGGTGATGATGCATTACAATGCCTCTAGAGAATGCATTTGAAGGAGCTGCCGAACTTGAAGAAGGTGTTTAATGGACAAATGCCACATGGAAGCCTTCGCAGTGTGGCATGCTAAAGAATTTCCTCTCAAGTAGCATGGGTTCAACCTTATTCATTATCTGAAAACCAATTCAAATCCAAACCATTCAACCGATTCATGGTGGAGCTTGGATTTGGCCTATTTGAGCTGTGCAAGGATTTTCTGAATTGGGCCTGTATGGCTTTGGGCGACTCAACCTATCTAAATTGTGCCCATCCTTGAGTGAAGGTTGTCATTTTCTGAATAGGTAGGCTGAAAACCACAAAAATGTATCAAAACGCTTTTACATACACACCGGCCAATATTTACCATGGCCAGGAGGATCAGATTAGATCCGACTTGGTTGGGCCTAATAGTTCACATTATTGATACTCTCCAATTGTTAGACAACTGGTAGATAACTACACCACATCTCAAAATATATATATAAAAAAATAGCACCAAACTCAAAACTAAATATCCACAAGAATACTAAAATGCCACTCCAAAGAATCACAATCGATCACAATCCCTAGACATATTGAGTATTTTAATGCGACAGTTATTTAATGATTTTTAAATTACAAAATTATCTAAGTAAGAGAGGGCTATTTTAAGTATTTATTGTCCAAATGAAAAAAGAGCTACCAATTATTAAGTTTAAAGCTACCTACAGTGAGAATTGCTAAGGATGAATACCTAAAGAAGAGTGGTAGTTTCGTAAAATCCTGACAGGCTCACGCCATCGCATTAGACATGGATTGGGAAATTCTAGCGGGAGATAATATAAGGATTTGATCTAATGGGCTCCATAAGCTTAGGTTATTTCTCATATTGTTTAAAGCCTTAGCGGCCTACGCAAGTCAAATCAGACCATTTGAGTTTCTACTTTATGAAGCGAATAAAAAATGGGGCTGTGCTGCACAGATTAGAACTTGGTGCATGCCATTTTTGCCCAGAAGAGGAATGTATTAACCATGCCTAGTGCTTCACCCGAACATTCCAAATCATAGATAATCAAACGTGTGTTGTTCATTTGTTGTGCTCACATTGGGTTTTTCTTGGATGCTAACATAGTCTTAGGGTCTGTTTAAATGAAGTCTAATAGCAACAAGGTTTAATTGAAAGATGGTAATTATAGGTGGTATGAGGCAAACAACCTTTCTAATGCGAAAGTAAAAATATATATAATAATAATAAGTAAAGTTGTTAAAGTTATCAAAGGTAATTAAAGTATCACATTAATATTAAATATATATCATACTTTAATTACCTTTGATAACTTTAATGTGATATATATATATATATCCAAGTCATTCACCAGGGAAAGCTTCCAGTATCAAATCAGTTAATGTTATTGAACCTAAAAATAAGTTATCTATAATTGTTGTAGAACGGAAAAGCTTTAATAGAATAAAAGGAGAGGTAGACCTTCTCAACAAGGGTACTGGGAAGAAATGATTGAAAATTATACAAAATTAGGGGGGGAAAAGGCAGAATATCAAGAAAACGTCAAGGCAAAAAACTCATCGGTCAGATGATCCACTTTTGAATAAGTACATGGCTTAGTTGGTTGGTTGAATTTTTTTCCCGTTCGATGATGATACGAAATTCAAAGTCAGTGATTAAGCAGGGAAATCAAAAGGAAGTTAAAAGCCATATCGACTAGATCCAAAATGCTATGCCCCTGGAATATTTCTACCATGTGGTGTCAGATCAAAATTTCTGTCTAATGTATAAGGTCATCAAGCAGATCTTTCAAATCTAGAACACTATAATTAACAGAGAAATCTTTAGTTGTCCCCAAAAATCCATGAAAATGTCAAATCTTAGCTGTTTCAAAACAAGAGGGTACATTTTTGTCCAAGATATGCACATGAGTTTCTAGATAAAATCCTTATCAGAGTGGGACATTGATTTTTTCAATACGCCAACAATTTACTTGAAATATTTTCATGGCATTGGTTGTAAATAAATTCCTTGCTCTTTAGAATAAAATGGCCCACTTTGGATCGATAGTCAACCCCCCAACACCACACCCACACCCCTCGGGCGGGGGGGGGGGGGGGGGGGGGGGGGGGGGGGGGGGGGGGGGGGGGGGGGGGGGGGGGGGGGGGGGGGGGGGGG
>JAYJMB010002167.1:0-15637 GCA_036873735.1 Pouteria campechiana
TAATTGAAAATTGATGTTTCTCAGGTTTTTAATTATGTTAATTAAAGGGGAAACTCTGCCAAAATTCTGATAAAATCACATTACGGGTGCCAGTGTGAGAAAGTGAGACTCGACTCCCCCACCTTAAAAGTGGGTAGGTCGAGGTGAAACTCAGGGCAAATGCCCACCATCACGCCTTGAAAAGTGGGGCGTGACAGTGAGGTGGCTATCTTTTGCTTTGTTTGTTCTAAGTGGCAAACGATCTTTGTGGCGTGGACAAATTTTCTTCACAGCACCAAACAAAGTATCATTCACTAGATGAAGTTTTCTTTTTATCAGCTGAAGTGCCTTTCCCTGTTGTAAGTAGCAGATGAGTCTTCTTGATAGACAAGGTTTCTTCCCTGATAAACAATGACTTTGTCTGTTGAAATCTCAAGATGAAGTTGCAGGCTGTAGATAAAGTTTTCCAAATGGTTTGTCTATCGTAAGTGATAGATGAAGTTATATCAAGCAAACGAATCTTTCTTTTAGTTGTTCATAGCATTGATGACTTGCTTCTTCAAGGGCTGTCTGATGGCTTTGTGTATTGCTTCTGGTAGACAACTCTTGTAGGTGAAGACGACAGACAAAGTTTTCTTCTTTAGCTATTGTGCCACTTCTATTTCATCTTCTAGATTTTCTGTAGTGATTGTAGATAGGTTCCTTGGCCTCTTTAGTTTTCATATGAGCTTTATATGATAAACAAATGCTTGAGTGATTTTGTCTCCATTTTTGCTTCTTCATTTACCTGATTTCTACTCTATTTTGTCTCTGCTTTTGCAAACTGAATTCATTTTTGTGTTTTATACAAGTGTCGACTTATCTGTGGAATGATTTTTCTAAATCTTTCTGAGGTAGATGCTATTTGATACTAACTTTATCTATAGATGATTTTCTTGATCACTCATCAAGGCTTGAGCTTCATGACTATAGATTTACTTGATGGCTTTTTTTTCAAAATCTTAGTGTCATTCTTTCTGATCATACTTGTCTTCTTTCGGTCAATAGATTATGTTTGCTGATGCATTTGCTGTGTACACCATCCACTGTATTCAAATTGATTCACTATATGTTTAAACTTATTTCTGCAACACTTGGGAACACAATTGTTATTACCACACTTGTTCACTCATATGTTGTTGCTCAGCATCAAAACTTAGCTATTTTCCATATGCTCTATTTATTTTAATAGTAAGGGCTAGGTCTAATGTGATTGCTCTTCTACACCTTATGGAGGTAATGCGGTGGGAGAGGAGGATAAGTCAGCTTTAGGAGATGTTGGCTTGGTAGGTGAGGCTCCGTGGGTTTTAGGTTATGGTTTAGGTTAAGAGGTTGAGGGATTTAGCTAGGTAGAGGTTGCGAAGGTTATTTAGTTTGAAGGATTTGTTAGGATGGAATGATGGGAGATTTAGGCTAGGAGTTTGATTGAATCTAGGTGGTTTTAGGTGAAATAGGTGAAGGACGGTAAGATGGTTAAGGTTTGAGAGGGGGTTTCTAATATAACAACTTATGTGGTTTGCTGCATTGGTTGGTGGGAAGAGAACAGGATGGTTGCTAGGTCTGGGTGGATGGCTAAAGGAACTTTGATTGATTGAGTTCTAAAGGGGGTTGATTCTGTGGAAGATGAATGATGTGGTCAATGGATAACACACCTTTCATTTTCTCAGAATGCCTTGGTTGAGGATGGGAAGATTAGGTAGATTCAATGAGAGATGTAATGATATCTAGCTTGAGGTTTAGGATCTCTTCAAGCTTATCTACTTGTGATTAGTTAGTAGAGGCTGGAAGATACATGAGTCTGTATACTATATATCTTATAGTTAACTTGAGAGAATTTGTTGATTAGGAAAGTTTTGAGAGATGTAAGGCTTAGGACATTGTGTGAGATAGGTCTAGGTTGTGGAACAAGTTGGGATGTAGAGGTTGTTACATCTAGATCCTATTTAGAATTACCTCTTTCAAGTATCAAATCTCATATATAAAATCATTTAATAGATGACAAATAAATTGAAAGTTTTAAGTGTAAGATAATTACAAATAAACGAATGAAAACTTCAATATTATAACTAACCAATCACACCATAATATCCAACATAATATCCATTCTCCTATAGAAAGAGAAGTTTAGTTCCTCATAATAATATAAAAAATAATCCAAAACATTCTAATCATGGTGGAAAAAATGACAAACTATAATTTAGAATAAGAAAATCTGTTTTCAAATGTTACCCAATTGTAGTTGAACTTGCCCTTGAATTCTCTAAGAAATTCACCAAAATTCTCTTATAAAACTTGCTTTCCTCTACCAAAATCACATCCATTTACCAACTTTTTGTCTTATATAAACTTCAATTTAGGGTTTAGTTCTCCCTAAATATGGACTTCCCATTACTTAAAATAAAAATCTTGCACATTGACTAGTGTTGTGTTACCACATAATGTAATTTTGGATAGCAATAGTAGCGCTATGGCACTAACCCATGGTGTTGCAATGCTGCTATAGTGATTCCAATAAACTATAGTGTTTCTAGCATGGTATAGTGATTCCAACATCCACATACTTCCAAACTTGCTTTAACCTTCTTCAAATCATCTAAGCTTCACTCAACCTATACGCAAAATAAAAATACAGATAAAATCCATATAAATTTTCAAGAACCAATCAAATAGCGAGCTCAAAAGATACTTAATTAGTAAATAAAATTTACTTATCGAATACCCTAAACTTAACATTTTGCTAGTCCTCAAGAAAATAAAAAATAAGATAAAACTTAATATAAACCAAATAACACACTGAAGAAAACACCAAATAGAGCATTGATCAAATTTAAGTTTCAAAGACCTCAAAAGATTTCACATAACTATAGCTCAAGAAAAATTTCAAAATGTTTTTGCATGTCTAGAATTTCAACTCAAATATTGCCTTGCCTCACTTTTGATTCCTTAAGTGTGTGCAAAGATATAGCCATTCTTATTCAATCCCCTTATGATTTGAAAGAATTTATGCAACCAAGTAAAGCATGCTTGACCTCTAGATTCCAAACTCTATAAGCTCATCTTACTCATCATTTTCCATTAATGTTGACAACTTATCACCAAGAATCAATAGGTCTTTATAAGCTTGTAATGATGGTTAGGATAAAGTAGACTATAGTGTCTCTTGTGGCTCAAAATTACCTCAACACATCAATCATCCCAAGACCTTTTTGTGGAGCTTTTCATATCATTCCATTGATATCCCTAAAACTTATCTTCATTTCTTACGTCATTAACCCTTTATATATATATATATTTATGGGTTGTATTGCTACCATACCCTTGAAATTTTTTTCTTTTGATTTATTGGGATGTGATTCCCCAAATTTTACAAACGTTTTTTTCAAAATTTTCTACACTTTTTCACTTCCCACACACAGCTAATGATTACTCCTAGAATGTTCAATGTGCTTGGATAAGGGACAAAAGGATAGAACTTATTTTAATGCTAGGCTAATGACATAGGTAACAAAGAACACAATAATAAGCTTAATAGGGTGACTATGGATATGCATACATATAAGGTTGGCTTGTAAGGCTCAAACATCCAAAAATCATCCAAATCATCTTCTCAATGATATGTCATCAAGAATAGCATCCTAGATAATGATCAAAAGCAATTTTTATAACTTGGTGAGGCCTTTTATACAATATCACATAATCATCTATAAGTACTCAAGTGATTAAATGTGCATGGCTATGTGTTCAAGTATGTAAGAAATCTCAAGTAAATCAAAACATGCATTCAAGTTAAGCACACAGACTTAGTAAACACCTTTCATTTACCAAAGCTATAATCATGATAATCCTATTTTATCATTGGTCTCAAATAAACTAATATAATCAATGCCCATCTATTTTCAAAATAAAAAACTAACACTCCCCCAAACTTAAAGCAAACATTATCCTCAATATGAAATGATGAAAGAAATTAAGTTCGAGGACTTCCTTGAATGAAGTGTTTGTGAATGATCATCCTGCTTATAAATTGTCTATAATATTGTTTTGATGATTAACAAAATCATATAACACTTAATTAAAAATTGATAAGGCTTGCAAAATACAAAATGTTGAAAATAGGGTTACAAGACTACAGTCAAAATGCTTAGGTGCCTGCGCTTATCACCTGCCCTGCAACTAGTACCTCAACTACCCCAGCATATCACCTATAACACTTCAAGAGAGTGTGTTCTCCCTGGATGTCTGTAGCTGATATCCCAATTGCCTAAGGATATTACCTACCATTCCGCAGCCAAAATCCATAGTTGCCCCATCATACTACCTACTACCCAAATGCCACATCACCTGAAAGAACCAATCCACCCATCGATATCACTTGATCAACAGCTGATTGGCCCAATTTCCTACCATATCAGCTACTAGTGTCTAGAGACATTAGTTATGAAATTCTACTCAGATGATGGCTGCGACTAATTAGCTTAGGTGCCTGCCATATCACCTGTGTAACAGCTGATTAGCCCAGTCGCCTGCCATATCTCCTAACAATTTCAATGGTTGGAAATTTGAATGTTCCATTACATTTAATGCACTCTAACTACTATCTAATGGCTTTATTTTAAAATGTACTATATAAGGAGTCAATAAGGGATGTTTTAAGAGATTGTAAGTATTAAAAGAGTGATTATTCTTTATCTACGTGTCGGTCCCTCAAAAATGGTGGCTCAAGAGGGGTGGTAAATTAAGCCTTTAAAAAATTTTGGCCAAATAAAAGAGTAGTGCTGAAAAATAATAGTGATAGTTACACAGTACACTAAGACAGTATTTTTATAGTGGTTTGGCCATTCTCTTGGGTACCTACTCCACTTCTCTGAGTTAGTCTATCTCACTATACTCAGGTTCAACTAACACCTTGATCATCTCACTCGAATAAAAAATATACTTGTTGATTTTCAAAGCTCACCAACTAACTTTTACAAACTCTAGCAATTTTTCCTACTTGCTGTTTAACAATCAATTGCAAGCCCCTTACTTGTAAATGAGAGGATTAGAAAATAAACATGTATAGAAATAAATACCTCTTGATAGGCAAAGTATACAAAGGTTAAGAATAGAAGCAATAAATAAAATAATTAAAATCTGAAGATTCAATCTCTGAGAAGAATGTAGAAGTGATGGCTTTGAATGTTGTTTAGAATGTAGTGCATTGGAGTTGAGATCTTTTAGAAGAAAACTCAATACTAGTGTAAATGCTCCTTGTTTGCTTGTCTAACTTTTAGAATCTCCTCTGGTTACTTCTTTTATATTAAGATTCAAAATCTGCCCATTGGAAAGATGATGCTCATTAAATACAAGGGAACTTTCAAATTTCCAACCGTCATTGCCTTCCCAAGACTTCAAAGCATCTAAGGTAAAGACTTCGGAGCCTCTGGAAGGATAGTATGCATTCGTGGGTTCTTCTTTGAAAATTTTGATTCTTTGCGCTGTTTGGAGTTTCTGTTGCTTCATAGCTTATGAAGTAATAAATTCAGACCCTCTAAAGACATGGAATTTTGCGCTGCTTGTGAACAACTCAAACTACCACCTCTAGTATGCTTCATAATAGTACTTCGGAACATTTGAAGTTAGGCTTCAAAACCTCTAAAGTGATGCAAAACCTTGATGTCGGACCTATGTGCTTCGGCACCTCTAATATAAGCTTTAAAACCTCTAAAGCAACGTGATTTCATTATAGCTTTTCTGAATTTAAGTCTTTCACGTTCAGGATTCCTACTTGCACACTTGATGTTTCACCTCTGAAGCTCATCTGACACTATTTCAAACTTATATTTCAGATCTTTTAAGCTTTTATATACTCTAAACTTGACTTCGCTTGTCTTTAGAAGTATTCTTGTGTATTTGAAATCCTTTACAGTAGCTTTGGAGCTTCCAAATGTGAATTTCAGATCTTTGAACGTTGAAATATCTTCTAAAACTATCTTTGTTGGGTATAATGCAAGTATAAATATAAGTAATATAGATGAGGTGAGTTAAGTATCGTTCTCACAAGGCAGTATGTTATTACACACTAAGTACAAAATTTGTATCAAATCAATATTATTTGATTGAGTGAATTGCAACAATTTTTATAAAAACTAAATTTAAATAGAATAATGAAGTTAACAGATCACAAGAGCAAAGGAAGAATAATCAATAGATGAAATGTCTAGGGATTCAACTTTACCTAGCTAATCCACTTGTATTAATGAATTGTATTGAGTATATTATCATTCCTCTTATTGTCAATCAGATGCGCTAAAGTATCTACCACCTTTTCTCAACTGCTATGATAGGTGTACCTATTAAAGTGATCTACTGTCTCCATATAAATCCAAATCAATAAACCTATTAAGCTTAAGCATCCATGTGTAATATATGTGCTCACAAGGTTATACTCACATAGATTGCACATGTATAATGGCTATCTCTAATCTTCATTGCATCATATGATGGCTATCTCTAATCTTCATTGCATCATATGTTCTTCAATTCAAGGGTCTATTCCTAACTCATCTCTCTTGAGCAAGAATTAGGAATCTCAGTTTATGCATATAGAGGCCAATCACATAAATGCGTTAAGCTTAGAAAAGAAGAAATAATGAGGAATAAGATAATTAAACTCAAAAATCAAACATCAACACAAGATTCATTGCTAGGTTCCATCTAACCCTAGAGAAAAGAAATTTAGACTATCATATTTGAATTAAAACCAACTAAGAATTTGTCAAATATCATCATAATCCAATTTTGAATGTTGATTTCAAAAATAATAGATGAACTAGAGAGAAAACAAAATATTTAAGTTGTAGCAACCTTTTCCAATGATCTTCCTTGCTCCAAAGCTTTTCTCTCGTCTCCTTGCAAAAATCCTCTTCCCCCTTGCTTATGGACATGTTTTGCTCTTTAAATAATCCTAATTAGGTTATTTTACACTTATATATGGATTCCAAATCATCATTTGCTTAAATCTAATCAAAACTTCTAAAAACAAGTCACTTTCCACACTTGTACTAGCGCCGCGGTGCTCTAATCCCTACCCAAAACGTGCATCCTATCCACAATGTTCACTAAAGATAGGTTTGGTATTTTGATTATAACTTTCTCATATGATATCAGAATTATATGATTCTCAATACATTGAGAAGATACTTTCAAGGGATACAACTTTTATATTTAAATATGTCTCTAAAAGGTCCTTTAAATATGCCAAAAAGTGGTTATAAGTGATATCTTTATCGATTTTAGCAGGTCTAAAGTCTAAGACTATTACAGTATTTTGGTTATAAATTTCATATATGATATCCAAATCCTATGATTCTTGATTTTTTAGTCATATAACTTAAAGTTCTAAAACTTCTATGTTGAACACTTTTCTTGAATCAGTCTCAATATATACCAAAAATGACCTCAAATTAACACCTTTTGTCATCTTCAATAGTTTTAATTCCTGAAAAAAAAACTAACTTCATTAAATGCAATATATAATCGAAACTAATGAAATTACAAAAACTGAGGATCCAAAAAATATGAATTTAGGTATTAAAACATAGTAAGATATGAGCTTTTCACATTCCCCCAAACTTAGCTTTTGATCGTCCTCGAGCAAAATAGTAATCAAATATATGAAATAGTTAGGATAGCCTTTCTTAATCAATCAATGACATGCCAGACAAATTACGCATTTACAAATGACTTAGAATTCATTCAAGACACTTGCCATGTAATCTCATGAAACCCATGCTTCACCAATCCCTTCATGAAGTGAGAATGTGTGTGCGCTTTATCAATCTCATGTTACATGCATGCTTTTCAATCAATAATATGCAATCTAGTAATTCTAATGATTTTCATAAACATTCCATAAGATCACTTTTCATAATCTCTCTCCATTAATGTAGACTACTTTGTTCACTTGGATCAATAGGTCTTTGTTAAGCTTACAATGAGGCCTTGGGTTTAGCTAACAAAAAAAAAAGAAATAAGGATTCGCAAAGTAAGATATCAAACATGTATTTGCACATGAATATTCACTCTCTTGAGTTATTATATTGGGTTCTTTTTTTTATGGGTTGTATTACTACCACACTCCACAAATTGTTTTCTTTTAAGTTCTTTGGGATGTCAGCCTCCCAATTGAAGGATGAATCCTTACAAATTCTTTCTTTTTGTTCTTTTTCATTTTCTTTTGGCATTCTTCTTTTCAATACCCCCAAACCTATCTTCTTTTGCTTCACTCATACCTCTTTAAAAACCAAGTGTATAGGTTATGTCTCTTAATAGGTCAAACATAGTTTTTTAGGTTGAAAAGGTCTGGATGATGATGTTAAAGAAAGAAAAGTTGAATGGTGGTCTTTCAAATGCTTTGCATATGTCATTCTTTCATTAAGGCTCAATGGGGACACTAGTGACATGATGTACTAGGTTATCTTATAAGGCTCAAAATATAACACCCCACTCCTAGTTTGCTACATTCTTATATTCCAGAGAAGAATTCTACCAAAAATCTGACAAAATCTCCCTTGAAATATAAGGATTCTCACCTATACATCAAATTTCTCATAATCATGTACATCCATAAACAATAATACATGATAATAGTGTGTCTGTATAGTCATACACCCATACGTCACATCTCCAATCATATATACATCACTGATATAATCATAATATATGCCCATATACACCCACATATGGCATAGTATCGTAAGCCACATTGTAATGGAAAATGGCACCCACATCATATACATGTATCACTATGACATGCCAATATATCTCAATATACATCATTTTGAGTCTTTCAAATACCAAATATGCATATATTAAAATGTTTAAAATAGGATTCTAACATTCCAAATCACCAACCAACATGAGGGTCACCATCTAATCCCGATCATGAACACCAACTCTGATTGGGCTCCTTCACATGACCTGTTATCTAAAAACCATGAATAAAATGGTGTGAGTTTAGGCAAATTTAGTAAGTAGGCAAGATAGAAAAAATGATCAATAAATCAGTGAAATAACATGCTCAACTCCATAAAATATAAAACATGGGTACATTCATGATATGCAAAGGTGCATGACAATGCAACATGTTCTTATGCCTATAATACACTTGTACTCATTACTCAAACACAGTTCACTAGGAGTAGACACATCCTCATAAAACATTGTCACTAGCAAGTCATCCTCATAATAAGGACTCATATACAGCCTAACCATCGAGGCATCCTTATAATCAAGACTCACATAGAACCACACCATCAAAACATACTCATCAAGACATGTTCGTCCTCATCATCAAGTTATGCTCGACATTAGGACTCACTAGGATCACAAATTCATTAGAGATAAAATGTAACTTACTCACAAGTTATCAACCATCACTACTCTAATATCAAGTACTACTCTAATATCAAGTACCATGCCACCCAGACATAAGCCACTATGGCATAATAAAAATATCAGTCACTAAAGCAATCACATATACATAGCCACCACAGGCATAAAACATATCCAAAGCCACCATAGGCATATAACATAACCAAAGCCACCATGGGCATAAAATATATCCAAAGCCACCACAGGCCTATCATATGAGATAGCCACCATGGGCATATATTATAAAATAAAAATATAATTAGCCTCTAAGGCATGTCAATTGCATAGCATAATACATCATAAGCTACTGAGGCATATCAAGATCATACAATCATCAAGACACCATCATGCATTGTCATCAAGACATTATCATACACTGTCATCAAGACATTCATGTCTTGTCACATTATAACGATGCCGTCAAGGCATAACTACACATACTACCATCCAGATATATTCACACCTCATTGATGTTACATCATATCCACACCCTATGGGTATCATATCAGACTCACTTCATTATAACCATATTATCCAGACATTTGTATTTATAATCAGATCACATGCCACCCAAGCATCCAAATCACATTAAAGTCACAAGTTATCACATTGCATTCATATTCCACTATCATCAGAATACATCATAACCTACATAGACTATTCATATCTTCTATTACTCATAATTCAGAACGACTCATGACTCACAATGAAATGTCATGTAATACCATATCAAAATTATTTCAGTTGAAAAATAACCAAATATGAATTTCAAAGCAAATACATAGAGGTATATAATTTCAACATTTCCAATCATGATGCAATATATTAAATCTCATTAAAACATGGTGCCAATATGCAGTCATGGGATACTCAATATCCCCATCAAGTCAAACATTCACAAACTCATTTCAAGGGGATGAGAAATAGCCTACTTACCTCAAATGAGAATAAATCCACAATCTTCAATCCAACACTTGACTCCCAAATCAAAATCTAACAAATCCTATATATAATACATACATCACATTAGACATTCACAAACATCCACGTAGGAGATTTAACTCAATTGTGTAAATTGCCAAGTGAAATTCATCCAACCATTCCCTTTTAATATTTAGGGTTTAAATTATCATTGTCTATATCTTACCATTCATTAGATAATTGGGTAAACTTATAAATACCAAAATAGCTCCATAGCATCAATACCAACTTGACTTATGGAGGTTACAAAAATTCAGCGCATAGTCCTTTTTCCAATCTACTAATTGGTGAACTAGAAACCCTCTTTCTGTAACAACACCCATTACATTTTCAAAGGCATTTCACTAGCTATTTCTAATTACATTTTACTCACTTAATTCAATTCAAATGAACTAAATTTCCAAGTGCACAAATTGTCCATATAGCTGCCCATTTTTGGGGTGATTTCCAAGATGCATTTCAATTGAGATTTTCACCCTACAAATTACTATAGTTGACCCATCTTTTAATCCTTCTTTTAAGCATGAATTTAAACCTTTAATACTTTGTTTTACTACCAATTCAATATTCAACTAAGGTTCTTAATCAAATACCCCAATTCCACTTGGTTTTCCATTGGGAAAATCCATCGACCATTCAACACATATGCGTAGTTTGTAATTTTCAGCTATGTATAATCTGTTTAACATTATTCTCACCTTCAACAATCTGTTTAGAATTAATTGAGAATCAAAATAAAAATTTAACCTAGTCAATTAAACCCCAAATTAATTGCATAGGATGGCCCTTTCATCCCACATGGTTTCTCATAGACATTTCACCAAACATGTCATGTACATCATGGTTATATAAAATTTCAGCAATATACATTAATAGGCATTCATTTTCAACACCCTACAATATGTTTCTAAATAAATTATCCTAACAATTACATCATAAGAAATAAATCAAACAAGCTACTCTAATTCATTATTCATAACTACATGGCCTCACTTTGGGGCATTTCATCAAACATTTGTATGCTTGATTTAACTTGCATTTTGTAGCAACATATAGTGTATAAAATGCATTTTCAGCTCCATGTTACTCATTTTTAGTATAATTAACAACTTAATAACATCATAAACACATGTATTAAACACCAAATAAATCAATATTGCTACCCATAGTTTGTACTCATGAATGTACACATTCCAAATGCATCACATTGCTATCCAAATTCATGGACAGCAATGTGCACCTTTTCATGGCTCCAAATCATTCCCAAATAAATTCAATCCTCCCTCCCTTGCATTACCCATGAAAATAGAGATGAATCCCCCAATTTTCCCCATCATACAGCAGATGAATTTGCAAATAAACCCTAGCAAATAGAAATTTTCAAAATGGGTTAGGGAAAAAGCAATTACCTCTTTAATCCATGTTGTTTGCTTCTAAAAAATGAAGATCCAATACCTTGCTTCAATACTCTCCATGAACAGCAAAAAGATTGGGGGAAAATAGATATTTCTCCCCTTCAAATCATGTCCAAAATGATATTCAAGGTGTGGGATGCAATCCTCCTAAGCAAGGGCATGATTTCCCCAAGGAAATCAAGTGGAAAAGTGGGTAGAAAATGAGGACGTGAGCTTGGAGAGGGGCTGCTAGGTTTTGGGCATGAATGGGTGAAAGAGGGAGACATGAGGATGGTGGAGCACTTAAGTGTTGCTCCATTTTGATACCCCACCAATGCATTTCTATTCCATACACATGCAATCCATAATTTTCATCATTTTATCTATTAATTCTCTTCAAATGTCATAATTAATTTAATATTATACTTCCATCACATGTTTACATAATTAAAAAAAATAATTTTCCTCAAATAAATAGAAATAATATCATTTAATTCATTATCAGGCCTTAATCAAATTATGGGTCATTACTAACCCACTTGATAATTAAACCTCAAGTGTCACATAAAAATCAATAAATCATTTGCAATTTCAATATTATACTCATATATTTGTCTCATTGAGTCTTCTATAAAAATTTTTAAAATTATTTTGCATGAATAATACATAGAAGTTTAAAATTATCAAACTTGGGCATCCTTAATTATCAACCAAGAATAGGTTCATTAATTTGGCCATAATTTTCTCGTATGATATCCAAATCACATAATTATTGATGCATTGGAAAGATAATTCAAGGGATATAACTTTTATGTTGATCATTATTTCTAATTTAGCATGTATATATGAGTCATTTGGCCTCAAAGTGACACCTTCTATTCTAAATACAATGTGAAGCTCTAGAGAAATTTATAGTATTTTAGCTATAAATTTCTCATATAATACCCAAATCATATAATTCTTGATGAATTGTGATGATAATTTAAAGGGATATAACTTTTGAATTAAACACCTTTTCTAAATAATCCATCATCTATGCCAAAAAATAGATACAAGTGACTTACATCATATTCATCTTCTTTTCATATGCAATTGCGCTCAAAACACAAATTAACTTTACAAGTAATATATATATATATATAATGATACCATTTAGAAAAAAATTCTTCCTCACCTCAAGTCATCTCATGAATACTCAAAGTAAATGTTTACAAAAAATTTTCTTTATCAAAAAAATCCTAGGGTATTACACAAACTGATCAAAGAATACCTAAATTATTTCCAAGTAAGCATATTATCTAGGATTTCATCTTGAGGGATAATCAATCAAGTTCTAGTATGCTTATATCAATCAAAACATGTCACTAAATTCACAATATCATCAACTAATCAACATACACTTCACATGATTAGGACATAATGTGATTAAAAATTATCATTCATGAAAAAGAAGGACTTATCACAAGAATCATTAAGTCACAACATAGCATCTGCCATTCCTTTTAAATCATATGCAATGGCAATAAAAAACTAAGCATATGTTACTGACCATCAAGAGAGAACACTATTTAGTTTTAATGTTTTAGTACAATTTTGCAACACCCAGGGGTGTTGAATTAATGATTATTATTGGAAAAGTTGTGATTTGAGCCTTATGTATGTAGTAAATTGAAATTTTAGTTGTGTGCATGAGAATTTATTGGAATTTGAGATGGATTGGTGCATGACAAGATGCATGTTCAATTTATTTCATGATATTGTCTTTAATTATGTAAAAATTTGTTTTATTTTTAATGTCCTAAATTATATTGAGTTATCATTAGAAAATGTGAGGAAAAGGGGTGAAATGGAATAGTTTCAATGTGTATGCATTTCATGAAAATTCAATGAAATTATGTTGATTATATGTATTATTATATGATTTAAAGTATGATTATTGGAGGAAATTTATGTGCATTTTTGTGTTACAATATATGAAAAATTTATGGTTAAAATGCATGAGAGGTTTGGAAAATTTTGTGACATGATGCATTTGTTTATGATGAAATTAATGTGTATATGTTTAAGTAATTACATTATTTTATTGCCAATTATGCAAGTAAATTATTGTATTTTTTATCACAATTTATGTTAAAAAATCATGTAAAAATGGATGGGAAAGAATGAAATTAAATAAAGCAACAATGGAGAAAAACCAAAAAATGGCATAAGTGTATATTAAAAAATACTGAATTTGAATGATTATTTAAACCAAGATTTTGGATGATTTGGAAATATTATTTAACACAAGGGTTCTATATCTTAACATTATCTTTTTAAAGCATCAAAAATCATTATATTTTGATATTGAATGTGAACGTTATGATCAATGCACCAAAACTGCTCTATATGGCTAAAAAGTACCAGAATTACTAATTTGGGTAAATTTATTTAAATTTTTTAAATAGATGGGAGATTATTTGGAAAATTTAAATTTATAGCCCTTAAAATATCTTTTCAACAAATTAAGAATCATGTTATGCATAGTTCTTAAGAGAAAGTTATGCCCAATGCACTGAAACTGCTCCAGGTGGAAAATTAAGATAGGGTTAGATTGATAAATTTGGAAAATTGTATATTAATTACGAGAAATAGTTTGAGAAATTATATGTAAGACCCATTACGATAAAGATATGCGTATGATGTGAAATTTTTAAGCAATTTTTTAATTTTAGGTAATGATTGAGAATTAATTATCAAGTGGATGGTAAGGCCCATAATTTAATTAGAGCATAACAATTATGATTTAAATTGTATTACTCCTATTTATTTGAGTGGATTAATTATGCATTTTGATGTATCTATAAATGGATAATTAAGTGACATGAGTAGTTGCTAATTGTCTTGGAATTGGTTAAGCAATTTGAAAATATATGGCAAAGAGAAGTGCATGAGTATGATCTATAGTGCACTGCTAGAGCACACTAAAATGAGCAAGATTAAGTTGCTCCATCAACAACTTCCTTCCCATTTCACATTGCAGCCCTTCTCCCCGATGCCCACCCATGAAAAACTCATTCTTTTTGGCCCATTTTCTTGAGATTTAAGCTTGGAAATTCTTAGTTTTTTGTGAGAAACCAAAGTTTTATGGATTGAAATCCCATTTTCTTGCCATATGAGCATGTTTCCATGGTTAGAAACTAATCTAAATGTGATTCATGGTTGATTTATGGAGATTTGAAGTGGAAACTACTTGAAGAATGGGAGTTACACTTGGTAATCATGGTAAGTTGTATCCCTTTAATCTAATTTGGATTTTTTTGGTTTGCTAGAATTTGCAACCCATATTGTAAATACTAAAAATTAGGAATTTGCATAGATTTTGGGTGGAGATTGATGGGGAAAATGATTAGCACATAATTTATGATGCTTTTGGTATGATTTGGATTAGAAAAATGATGATCATGCATTTACTCCATCTGTGAACAGTAACTCTAGAGAAAATTAGATATAAATTTATGTAAATTGGTTAGGGAAAGAAAATGGTTTATTAGTTGATTGGATTATCATGTTATCATGATGCATTTGAGGTTACTTACGATATGGGTTCATTATATGTAGTTGAGAGTGAAATCCCCTGAATCATGTTATTGAGGAATTTTCAAATAAGTAATGCATATAAGTTATTTGGACTAAATGTTTCAATGAGGAACAAACTATAATTGAGCTATAATTCATATGACATATTTCAGATCCCATGAAATTTGATGGGAAATTATGAAATTTGAATAATAGTAATGCATGTTATCACGATCATGTCTATAGGGCACATTGGATGTAGAATAGGAAGC
>JAYJMB010002168.1:0-15636 GCA_036873735.1 Pouteria campechiana
CGGACACTGGGACAGGCTGCCTACTTAAGCTAGTCCTGTGAGCTTCTGGAATAGCACTAATCATCCCTATTCTGGTAGTGTAACCCTCAACATTTCCTACAATAACGTCAATTTAGGAAGAGGCTATTAATGAGGGGGTGGATCACCAACTTTTTAGATCTACTAACGCCTTCTAAGAGCTTAGTCTCGTCTAGAAATGGGAGCACAAGGGCTTTTGGAGGAAAGGATGGATGGGCTTGAGAAGGAAATTCCTCAAAAACCAATAAACTATGGGGGTGCAATTAGGAGATGCCCCTTCACCAAAAAATTTTTAGGGGAACCTTTATCCAAGGATTTAAGATGACTACAATAGAGGCTTATGATGGGACCACAAATCTAGGGGATTATCTAGCCAAATATGATGGAAAGATGAGCATAACAGAAGTGTCACATGCCATAAAATGTTGCATTTTTCAACCTATATTAAAAGGTGTAGCATTATCTTGGTACCGGATGTTGGAGCCAAAATCCATCGATTCCTTCGATGAGTTACAAAGGCACTTCTCAGCTAGCTTAGTTGGACAACAAAGGCAGAAAAGAACAATTGAATCATTAATAGAGATCAAGCAAAGGGATAATGAATCCCTTAAAAAATATGTCAACAAATTCAACCATCTCACACTGGATATTGAGGTTTTGGATCATAAAGTAGCCATAACAACATTGCAAAGTGGTATCAAGAGCAAGCAAATCAAATATCAACTATGTCTGTTCACACCTAAGAGTTACCCTAAGCTCCAGGAATATCTAGATAGGCATATCAATGCAAAGAATTCAGGCAGGACAAAGGCAGCAATTCCGGGAGAAACTGAAGCAGATTGACCTTGCAGCACCTTGGAAAGCAATTTAGAAAAGGCAATTTGGAACCACAAGGACACCCCCTAATAGGGAAGGAGACAAGTACAGCCCCCCTCCCTTAACAGCTCTAACAGAAAATGGTCCTCATCAGATTAGCCTTGGAATCAACCATGCGGCAGAGGTTGGTGACACTCTTGAAGGAAAATGTGGACATTTTTGCATGGGAACTAATTAACATGCCAAGCTTGGATCCAGAGATAGCATGCCATAAGCTTACGGGGGACAAGGATCACAAATTGGTCTCGCAAAAGAAGCAGCTCTTTTTGCAAGAAAAGAAAGAAGCCATCATAACAGAAGTAGAAAAATTATTGAAGCTGGATTTCATTTGCCAGGTACTCTATCTAGAGTGCTAGTGAACATGATAATGGTGAAAAAGGTGACCAAAAAATAGCGGATGAGTGTAGATTTCATGTTGCTTAATAAAGCATGCCCAAAGGACAACTACTTGTTACCTAATAAAGATCATCTGATCGACTCTATAGTAAGCCACAATCTGCTAGTGTTCATGGATGCATTCTCTAAGTACCATCAATTCAAAATGCATGAATAAGATTAGGAAAAGACCTCATTTATCAAAGATGTGGATACTTATTGCTACAAGGTCATCTTGTTTGGGATGAAAAATGTGGAGCTACATACTAGAGAATGATAAACAAGATTTTCAAGGACTAAATTGGAAGAAATATGAAAGTCAACATGGATGACATGGTGGTCAAAATTCGGAACCCTACTGACCATATTCACAATTTACAAGAAACTTTATGGATCCTTCGGAAGCATAAAATGGAATTAAATCCATAAAATATGCGTTTGGGGTGTCTTCAGGGAAGCTATTGGGATTCCTAATATCCCCAAGGAGTATAAGCCAACCTAGAGAAGAGCCAAGCTATTAGAAGCATACAGCATGAAGGAGGTCCAGAAGTTAACTGAGCTACATTAAATAGATTCTTATCCAGAGCTTGCCATTCTTCAAGGCATTTCACAAGAAAAGTCTTAGGGAAACTATGAAAGTGTTAGATTGGAGTAGCAAATCGAAAGCATCCTTATAAGATCTAAAGAATTATTTGGAATCCCTCCCCGTACTAACCTTCCCCAAAAGGGAAGAAGCTTTATGTGTTTATTTTGTTGTAGGTACAAAGATGGTGGCAATTGTATTATTTCAAGAGCAAGGATCGCACCAACAACCAGTGTAATATATTAGCAGGATGCTCAAGAATGTTGTAACCTAATACCCAATGTGGAGAAGATGGAAATTGCTCTAATAGTCACAGCAAGGAGGCTGTGCTCCTACTTCCAAGGACAAACTATCAAGGTCTATAACAACCATCCACTGAGACAATTGTAATAACCTGTGTAATAAATTAATAGTAAAATAATATATAGTGGTGTTGGTAGCATAATTGGCTTGGCTGTAGTGTGGCTCAATAAGAGAGATAGGTGTGTGGCTGGGTTATAAGCATGTGGAATTTTCAATTATGCATTAATGGGATGTAGGGTGGATGGTAAGCATATTTTAATGAATGATTATTGCATCCCATTATAAGCTTTAATGAGATCATGAGCGTGCCAAAAGGAGAAGGAGAGAAAAAGGAGGAGAGAAAGAGAAGGGGAGAAAGAGAAGGGGGAGGTTTTGTTCCTAGCTTCTATCATGCATTTTCAACCAATTAAGTGGATAATTGTATCTATGCTGTACATATGGTAGTCATGCAAAATCAGATCACTAATTAGACATATATAAAGCACATTTCCGCTGAGATGCACATTAATAAGCATGTGATGTAGATGTACAAGAGTAAATATTAAAATATTTATTTTTAATTAATTAAAAAATGAGATTATTCTAATTAATATGTATGTTGTTTTGATGATCAGGTCTATTGATTATGTTTGGTTTTCGTGAATTTACATACCACATGATTTTTTGTAGAATTTGGATGTGATATGATTGTTGTAACACCTGGGGTATTAATTTTTGAGTAAAATTTTTTGTACATGATTATAATGATGACCTGAGTTTAAGAAATTATGTTAAAGTGCATATGGACATTAATTTCATGTGATTTTTAAGTGAATTTAAAAGAAGGTGAGGTACATGGGAGTAAAGGAGTAATGTAGCATAATTTTTATTTAAATGATGACATTCTTACTATTTTAATGTGAGTTTTCCATATGCAAATGATTTGATATTAGTTACTTGGGGCATAAAAATTATGCATTTAATGTAAATATTATGTGGAAAATGTTAATTTTAAAAGTAGATAAAAAAAGAATAAAATAGAGAAAAATCCACAAAATAGGATTTATAAAATTAGGCCAATGAAACTGGCTTCGGTGGTGCCAGAATGGGCACTATGGCTCATGTTGTCGAGGAGGCCTAGGACGGTGTCCAACGAGGCTGGCGCCGTGGCGCCGGTCGGCGGCCAATGTCGATCAGCCAACTTTTTAAGTCATTCTCCATCCCCTTTTTTCATTTAAGCCATTCTATATCTTCTCCTATGCCCTAAACTTCAAACCCTAGTCCCGTTTAACCCAAATTCTTGTCATTTAGACTTGAAAACAAGAGGATTTAAAGAGATTATCATCCAAGCATGCTAATCGGGATGGATTTTTGGCATCTGGATTGTGGAAAACAGAAGCAAATCGGATTTCTTACAAATGAAGTGTGCCACTTCAAGTTTTGAGCTTGGATTCTTATCCATAAGAGAAAGTCACGATGAAATATTATGGTAAATCACTTTTTCCTAACCAAAATTCAAATTTTGTTAAAATAGGATTTTGTAAATTTTTGTGAACAGTGGATTTTGGGGAAGATGATAGGGTTTTGTTGTTAAAAATAATGGAAGAAATGATTAATTCATGCTTAATGAGGTTTTGGAACTTAATTGGGCAAGAGAATTGATGTTTTACCGATAGCTATGATTTTGGGAATAGTAAAATTTGAGAATTTCGTGAATTATGTGAAATCATCATAGGAAAAATGTTTAATGCATTCATTATAATGTTTTGACATTTGTTTGGGATGATTTGAACATGTAAAACATGTTTTAAGCCATGATTTAATTAGAGTTGAAAAATAATTTTTGTGTATGGGTTATATGAGCCATGAATGGGTTGAAGTAAACGTCTAATTAAATTATTATTGAAGTTAAGTGCATGCTAGTTATGTTGTATGATAATTGTATATAGTTGAAAATGGAATTTCTTAAGACCTGTTATTGAGATGTTTTAATTTACATAGTGCCTATTAGCTATTTGATAAAATGTCTCAGTGATAGATAGACTGTGTATGAAGGGTTTGATTTTAATCCTAAGACCCTTATACAAGAGAATGAAGGATTAGTCATTTGGGGTGTAATTTATTGATAATGAAATTGTTCCAAAATGATAGAATAGAATGCCCTAATGTGTTATGCATAAATTAGATCATGCCTATGTGTAGGGCTATCGATATGGATGGGAAGCTAAAGAACTAGTGAGGATTAATGAACTAGCACTTCATATAAGTAAGTAGGCTCTTTCTTAATTTCATGTATGATTGGTTGGGGATAATGAATATCCCATTGGTTTGAACCCGGGCTTGGGTGTTTTGATTAGGGATATTGGATATATCATATTTGTTAATGACTGATGTTTATAATAGTTTGTAAAGGTTAGGGATAACTAATATCCCTTGGATTAAATTATGTAATGTTTGTTGATAGTGTGAGTATATGATTATTCTTGTGTATGGATTTCTATACGAATTGATAAGGGATATAGTATGGGAATAATAGATATTCCCTTAAGTTGCATTTGTTTGGATTGAACTGGTGTATTGGATAATCGAATGGGCATATGTGTAATTTAATGAATCAAGGGATAAGGATCATCCTCTAATTAATTATTTTGTTGCATATGAGAAAATGAATGGCTGGATACGCCTGAGGGGTGTAGAGAATTGGATTGGAATAGTGAGGACATGATCCTCATAGTATGATTGGCTTATTATGTCTTCAATCATGATTGGATTGAATTATATAAATTTTTAATTGATTATTATTATACCTATTTACTAAGTTGCCCAGACTCAGGCCTTCTTATTTAATTATTTTAGCTAATAGGTTAAGTGAAGACTCTCAATTGTGGATTGGGATTGGTGAGCATGAGTAGAAGACCTGTGGATGTTATGATTGAATGTGAGGATTGGAATCCCATTGGATATTTATATAATAGTAATTTATATAATTGTATTAATTACACGTGATGTATATTATAGTATAATGACATGTCATAGTAATAGAAAATGAGTATGATATGGAAATAGATTAGGTTATTGCCATCATGGGGTGGCGCAAGTTCTAGGCTGTGGATAAAATGGTTCAGTTTAGTGAGTTATGTTATTATTTTATGATTATTAAATTCAAATATTATTATTGATGATTATGTTTTATATTAAAAATTATGATTATGGATATTAGAAATTTATTAGGTTAGTATATATCAGGTTTTGGATCTTGATAATTCAGGGCAGACTTTGTCAAAATTTTAACAAAGAATAGAAAAATTATTGAGAAGAAAGGGAAAATTAGCGTCCCACATAGGCCCCAATAGAAATCAATCTACTAGATAGCTAAAACGCATAGCGTAGGGGTGCGAAGTGTTACAATTGTTTAATTGATGAAATATATTTTTGCCCATTTAAAATAGAATTTCATCAAATTCTATATTTAATAGAATTTCATATCACATATAGGTCTTGAAATGAACCCCTTGTTGTGTGAAATACATCCTACAGGTCAGATTAATAAAATAATGCATGGATATGAAGATATTTATTAAGTCTGTTTGGCTATTTCTGTGGGATAGACCCTTATAATATACATTATACTACCATATATCCTTACACTTGCGAGAAATTATAATTTAAATCATTAGAACAAAAAATAGGAATGCATTTATAACCTAGAAGGCTGTAGGATGGGAGCATCTAAAAAAGCCAAAGAACGATTGTGTAACTTGACAGCATTTGCATAAACAATGACAGCATTTGCATAAACAAAGGAGCAGAACATTGCACCGAGGAAAAATAGAGTTAAGTCATGTAAGAATGAAATTCAATTGAAACCTAGACACCTATTACATCTGATTTTTGGGTAATGTACATTCTCCCCTCAAGCAGAGAAAAAACAAAAAAGTTGAAACACAGAGAAAGAGGAAAGGGCGAGGGAAGACCCAGGTCAAAGCATTGATAACAACCCTAAGCTCCTCTAACTGACAACGAGCAGCCGCCAACTCCTCCAACGCACGAACACGGTTCAAGGCTAACGTGGGCTATGGCGCGCACGGTCAAGCGATGATTAGCAAGCTAAAGAGAAGACCATGTGGACTGAAAAAGGGCGTCCAATTGATCGTGTTCCTCATAAAGAAATTGGATTCGGTCAGCAGTCTGCTTTGGAGAACTTGAGCTTGAGTCCCATGGTTCCATCTTCAAAAAAGATCCTTCTCCGACTGATAAGAACAACAATCGAGCCTAACCTTTTATAAGGTACTTTGGCTCCATTTCCTAGATACAGGAGATTAATTCGAGGTGCCACTATCAAAAAATAGCCGAGCATTAATGGTGAAATTAACTATGCTATGAAATCCTAAGAGTTGAGCTTAAATATGGCTCTAAACATAACACACACTTCGTGAACGCGGGCACAAAAGGTTATGAGAGTGAAGGCAGGTTCTTCAACGCCTCTTTAGAGAGGAAATTAGTGTTAGAAAACCCTAACATAGGATAACAATCGGACAACTTTTATAAACTACATAGCGGGATCTCTATCAAGAGTCAGAGAACATTACTCTTTGCGGTCCATTATGGAAATGGCAGCAAAAGGCATCTTTCTTTCTGAATGCAAATGGAAGCAAAATATCAGCTTGTTTAACAAGAATGATCCTCTGATGCACGGTATCAAAGAATTTCTGATGCTATTATAAAAATGTTAAAATTACTATAAAAAAAACCGTAATATAATAAATAATAAGATCAATATTAAGTACTTTTTTCTACGCACATTGATAATAATCATAAATAATGAACCAAGATATCAAAACTCAACCAATAGAAGGTTGTAAACTATCCTCCAATTTAAAAATTAGCTCCATATCAATTAAGGATAAGTATAGGTAGCAAGCGTCTATTGATTCATGAGATCGTAATCCATCCCCGACACATATACAGCTGTAATTTCCTCCAAAGTTTCTAATATTATATCTGTGATCAAATTCTGGGAGGAGCCAGAGTTTCCAACCCAAATCTTACACCAACAGAGCCATTTTGCGGGTTATACAATATGTCTGCGACCGTGGATTTAAAGTGGGTAAATTTGATCTTCTTATTTTTTATAAAAAATTATCCAAATCTGATGTTGAAATTATTTTATAACCATCGATGATTTATATCATATGATATCTATTATCTAAACTGTTATAAATTTATTTTTTAACTAGACGAACAGATAATAAAAAAATTTCACTGATACAAGCGATAAGTATTATGATTTTCATGATAAATGTCAGTTTTTAATGTGACCTACATGAATGTAGAATTTAAATGATTTTTTGTAATAAAAAAAAATCACGTCACAACGTTGCATGCGGTGAAATCAATCAAAAATGATGTAACCAGGCTTGATAGTGATACTATCCGCTTTCCGGATTCTATTGGCAATGCCATCCCACCAATGGGATGTGCTACGGGAATCGCTGCGGGTGATGCGAAAGGCGTCCAGGTAGAATTTTTTTTTAGGGAATCTTTTCTTTATCTTGTCCAAAGAGCATTTTATAAAAAGGGAAAGATGTAATTTTCTACTCTCTTTTTCATATTATTTAATACGATATGGCATATTAACTATGGGTAATTATTCAACGTAACTAGGTATATTATGCATCCTTTTTATTTTTTGCTCATGTGTGTTTGGTTTAAGGAAAAAAAGAGAGATAGCAAAAACTTAAAAAAGCAGAAAAAGATGTGATCTAATAATAATGTGCAACATTAAGCTAATTAAAAAGAGAAAATAAATTTCCCTTTTTTTAAAAGATGTTGTAATAACCATGCTTAAAATAAATAAATAAAAATTCTGTCGGCAAAACGGACAAATGGTTGCAAGAGAGGATAGCATTAGGTGAGTGAGGATTTTTTTTAAATAATGAATTTAAGAGGTGCTGGGATGTTGTTATGCATGCATGGATAGGGTGGTTGCATGATAAATTTTTTCTTTTGCCACCACGATTACATCTTCCCCCTTATTAAGAGTGTATCAGTGAGAGGAGAGAAAAATGATAGTGCCGTGAGAGAAGTATCACTACAGAGAGGGAGAAAAGAGGGAGAAACCAAAAAGAAGAAGAAGAAGTATATTTTTTGCATCTCATTTCGTTAATCTTCATCCAAGTAAGTAAATAAATGTACCTATGCTTTACATGTGTTAATCATGCTAGATCAGATCGCTAATTAGATGTTTATAAACTATGTTTTTAGCTGAGACATATATTGGTATGGATGTTATGCGGGTGTATGAAAATAAAAGAATAAAATATTCATTTTCAGTGAATTCAAAAATGAAATTATTCTGATTAATACATATGATATTTTGATGATCTGATGTGTTGATTACATTTGAGTTATGTGTATTTAGCTACCCAAAAAATTTGGTAGAAATTGGATGTGAAATGAATGATCTATTGATGAATAATCTCTAGTACGTTAAAAATAAATTTTGTTAAATTCTATATTTGACAAAATTATATATTGAATATTGGGCTTTAATCGAAACTCTTGGTTAGTGGAATACATCCTCTAAGTAAAATCGATGAAATGTTGCATATACCATGAGTTATGAGCAAAATAAAAAATTAAATTAGTTAAAAAAAACAAAGAAAGGACGCTCAAAGAGAGAGCGTCCCAACCCATTAAAAATATAATGGGTTAATTGGGTCAAGAAAAAGTGATTTGTTTTTTGTAGTTTATAAACATGATTTGAAGGATTTGAATCATTGGATATACTCTAAATAACGATGTTATCCTATGATAGAAATTTCAGGTTGAAATGAATTTGTTTAATTAGTTAAATTATAGCATATCATGTTTAAAATTAATATGTAAAATAAAAATAATTTCTATGTTGATTTATGCATGTTATTTGCGAGATCTAAATCATTGAATGTGTTTATTATATTGGTATTTGTTTAGGGTAATGATCTCTAGGTCAAATAATTTTATTTGATAAGTGAAATTTGATGATTTTATAATGTAACAATTTCATCAAATTTAGTAATTGTGGACCTTAGATCACTTGTGGACTTTGATGGATAATTAAGATATATCATAAACATTTTTATATAATTTTCAGAATTTTAAGGGTTATGGAAATATAGAAACATGTGATTTTCTTTAAAAAAAAATCTACCTTTTGCAACGAAAAAGATGCTAAGTTCATTGCTAAAGGTCTTGGAAAAATCTTTAAGCCAGCCCAAGGCTTTAACCCAGTGCCAGGTAGGCCTAGACCCAAGCCCAGACCTAAGCCTTGCTGGTCTGGCATACGAATGGACGACCAAAAATATTTTAATGATTTCTAAACTGTCCAATCTTTGATTTGGATGAGTAAATAGTCAATTTTAGGGTTCTCGAATATTTTAGACCCAATGAAAGGGACAGATTGTTAAATAAGTGATGCAATCACTGGAAATTGAATGCTCAAATTTGTTTTATGACTATATAGACCCCATGCTCTAATTTAGATGATTAGGTAGTTGATTTTATGATTTTTGAGCATTCTGGACCTAATGAAATAGTCATATTATTCAAAATATGGATAGATCATGATAAAATGAATGGTCAGATTTAAATTATTGATTTGTGGACCCCACAATGTTTGATCTGGATGATTAGAGAGTGAATCTTGATATTTCTTAATATTCTGGACCCAATGGAAGGGTCAGATTATCGAAATGGTGGCCAGATTATGAGAAAATGAATGACTATATTTAAATTATTGATTTATGGACCCTACGATATCTGATTTAGACGATTAGATAGTGGATCTTGGTGTTTTTGAGTATTTTGGACCCAATGGAAGGGTTGAATTATCTAAATGGTGGCCAGATCATTAAGGTCTAAGTGGATAGGGGATGTTATCCCATGTGATGATGAGGTCCTTTAGACTGGATGTTATATGATCTGAGATGTTGATGTTGGCCAAATTATTGAGGTCTAATTGGACAAGGGATATAAATCTCAAGTTGTGATGGTATAGTTCTCTAGACCAGTTGATGTATAATCTGTGTTATCCTGATAAGATGATAGTCAGGTAAAGGAAAGAGATGGACGTATCTTCTTGGTTGTTATAGTGGTTTGATCAGTATTTTATCACATATGCTAGTTACATTTATGTTACTCACTAAGTTGTTGTAACTCATCCTAATATTATTTCACAGAGAATGCTGCTCACGGAGGACACTAGTCTTGGCATTGGGGGTAAATGTGGCAAAGTTTGCTATGAGTGTGATTTTAAAATAAATTATGTATTTTCTATTTTATATTAAAAGATTATATTTGATAGATTATGGAGTGTATTGTAATACATTCTATAATAATAATTTTTTATGGTTACTTTCATGGTTATGTTTCATCTCTCGTGCAATAAATCTTAGGAGATTCATCTCTGGAATTGGGAATGATATACTTTTGCATTGTTCCCGGGACCAAGGTATGACAGTTGGTATCAAAGCAAATCACACTTGAATTAAAGGTGAATATAATGCATGAGAGGATCTAAAACTTAAATAGGAGAGACTGGGGTAGGCATGGGTGTCTTAGAAAAATATTTGCACTTAAGAGTTCACCATGATAAATGATTCTTTTTTGCAATATATATTAAGATGTTTATTAGAGATGTATTCTTCTTGCAGTATGAACCCTATGGAAAATGTTCATGAAGGAGGTCCTATGTTGAACCAACCAACACAGTCGAGGTTGTCTTGCTAATGGGAGCTGAGGTCGAGGTCGTCAAAAGGTCAACCAAGAAGTAGAAAGGAAACCTACCTTGACAGTCTTGATGAAAAGGGTGAATACTCAACAAGAAGAATAGGTGATGCTTAGGCAAGAGATAATGGCCCAATTCCAACAACTCAATACGAGGTTGGGTGTAAGACAACCTCAGATAGTCACGGCTATGCCCCCGGCTCCATTGACTCAACAGGCTAGGCAGACAAATGGTACCTAGGCTGAGGGATAGAGAAAGGGAGCTCCACGAGATGATCATCAGCTAGATCATGGGCAGAGGGCCGAAAAGTCAAAGTAAAGAAATGAGGTTGCTAGAGAAGGGACTAGTGCAGGGTGTCATGGAGGATAGTCAGAGTAAAGGATGAGGTTGTCGGAGAAGGGACTGATGCAGGGCATCATGGAGAGCAGTTAGAGCAAGCTCTAGCAGATGGACAAGAAAGAACTGTAGAGAGGCAATCAGACCAAACCTCAGAGTTTTGGTCTCTAGGAAAAGACATGAGCTATAAGCTACCCTCCAAAAAGACCAGTACTCGAAAGGATTTTCCTTTTCATAGCTTAAACCCTCTAACCTTTGCTGGGGGAAATAGCTTGGAAGCTAAAAATTGGCTTGACACCATGAGTAAGATGTTCGATTCCCTAAATAGTAAGATGTTCGATTCCCTAAATTGCTCAGAAGCACAAAGAGTTTGTTTGGCAAGCTTTTAGTTGAAAGATAATGCTTACTGATGGTGGGATCAGCATAAGCGAGTACTGGAGAGTCCAAATGTTGAAATTACTTGGGATATGTTCAAAGAGAATTTTTATGAGAAATATATATATTTTTTAATATTTGAGTTGAAAAGGCCTAAGAATTTGTTGAGCTGAGATAGGGGTCGTTATCAGTGACCTAATATGAAACACAGTTTTCCTCATTACTTCGATTCACCCCTGAGCTTGCTATAAATGAAGAGGCTAAGCAGCTGAAGGTTGAGAATGGTTTGGCAGCAAGCATCAAGGCCAAAGTGAAGTACTTCAAATGCTAGACCTATGGACAGATTGTGGACTATGCTATCCTCGCTAAAAAAGAGTGGAAGGAAATAATGGGAATTCTAGAAAAGTGCAAGGATTCCCTAGATGAGCGAGAACTATCAGCAAAGATGCAGGAGGTGGAATATTCTAGGCAAGAATCTAAGTCTAAAAGATTCAAGTCCAGGAAAGGAAGCAATCCTCGAAGAAAGTGTAAAAATGCAAAAGGTTTCACTTGGGGTAATAATGTAAGAGTGCATGTTTTAAATGCGGCTAGAGGGTTCATGTTGCTAAGAAGTGTACGGTCAAGGTTGTTTGTTTTTGATGTGGAGGAGCTGGACATTATTCTAGAAAATGCCAATCTCCTTTGACCTCCGGGCAGCAACAACACTCACGACAATATTAACAGTCAAAGATAGCATGTAGTGCAGCAGCATGGTAGTCAGTAAACTGCTCAAGTCTTTGCTCTGGCACTAGAACATTCACAGGCTCCAACAGGTGTAGTGACAGGTATCATCAGACTCTTTGGACATTATTATCATGCTTTATTTGATACTGAAGCAGATAGATCATTTATAGCATTCGAGTTTATTCAAGAGCATGCCTTGCATCCTCGAAAGATGATTGATGATTTATTGGTTGCATAACCTATGGGTGATAGTATGGTCACAAATTATGTTTGTTCATCTTGTCCTATTAAGATAGGAGGGATGGTGATGCCAGTTGATCTAGTAGTCATGCCTATGAAAGATTTAGATGTTATCTTAGGTAAGGACTGGATGAGCATATGGGTGGTTAGTATAGACTGCCAAGAGAGGAAAATTATGATCCGTTCAGCAGATCAGGTTGAAATTATCTTTGAAGAAAATAAAAGAAAAGTGTCTCACTTAATGTCAGCTCTTCATGTGGTGAAGATGTTAAGACAAAGATGACAGGGTTTTCTAGTGACAACTATAACAATCAATGGGAAAGAACTGAAAATTGAAGATATTTTGGTGGTGTAGGAATTTCCAAATGTCTTCCTAAATGAATTGCCTAGATTACCTCCTGATAGGGAGATTGAATTTACTATTAACTTGGTCTCTGGGACAAATTCAATCTCCAAAACACCTTACGACATGGCTCCAACAGAGTTGAGGGAACTAAAAGAACAGTTATAAGAATTGCTTGACTTAGGGTTTAGCCACCCTAGTGTGTCATCTTGGGGAGTACCAATTCTTTTGGTCATAAAGAAAGATGGTAGTCTTAGATTATGCATAGACTATAGGGAACCGAACAAGATGATTGTCAACAATAAATGCCCTCTACAATGCATCGATGATCTATTTGACCAATTGTAAGGATCGACTATCTTTTTCAAAATTGATCTTTGATCCGGCTATCATCAGTTGAAAGTCAGGACAAAAGACATACCAAAAACTGATTTTTGCACTTGGTATGGTCATATGAGTTCCTGGTGATGTCTTTTGGGTTGACTAATGCCCCGACAGCTTTCATGGATTTAATAAACCAAGTATTTTGTCAGTTCCTAGATAAATGCGTGGGTGTATTCATTGATGATATCTTGGTATATTCTAAGAGTAAAGAGGAGCACGCAGAGTAGTTAAGAGATGTGCTTAGTGTTCTAAGAAAAGAAAAATTGTATTTTAAGCTGAAAAAGTGTAAGTTTTAGCTAGATAGCATTTCTTTCCTTGGATATGTAATCAGTGGTGAATGGGTTTTTGTAGACCTATAGAAGATTGAGGTAGTGGTAAACTGAGAGAGTCCTACTACTATGCTAAAGTCTGTAGTTTCTTAGGTTTAGCAGGTTATTATAGATTATTCATGGAAAACTTTTCCTCTATCGCGATGCCTTTAATATGATTGACATACAAAAATATAAAGTTTGTGTGGACAGATGAATGTGAGAGGAGTTTCCTAGAGTTGAAGAACTGATTAACTAAAGCTCTGGTATTGGCTTTACCAGATAGCAGAGCAACTTTGTTGTTTATAATGATGCCTCTAGGAAAGGATTTGGGTATGTTCTCATGCAGCATGATAGGGTAATAGCATATGCTTCATGTCAATTGAAGCCATATGAGCAAAATTATCCTACGCATGACTTGGAGCGCGCAGCAGTTTTGTTTGCTTTGAAGATTTGGCGACATTACTTATATGGTGAGAAAACAAAAATTTTCACAGATCACAAAAGTCTTAAATATATGTTCTCTCAAAAATAGCCGAATCTCAAGCAGACGAGATGGTTAGAGCTCTTAAAGGATTACAATATCACCATCCATTATCATCCTGATAAAGCTAATGTGGTTGCAGATGCTTTGAGTCATAGATCCCATACAGGATTAGCGGCTCTACTTATAAATCAGATGCAGTTGATCCACCAAATGGAAAGACTACAACTTGAAGTGCTTCTTCCAATAGAGGTAAGAGTGCTTTGCAAATTAAGCTGACTCTTATTGATCGAATTAAGGCAACTTAGAAGTAAGATCCATTTGTTCGGGAGGTTTATGAAAAACTGGACTGGGTAGGGCAGATTGAGTTTCGATATGGACCTGATGGTATTCTATTATTCAGCAATAGATTGGTGGTGCCGAGTGTGAAAAGTCTTAGAAAATAGATCTTAGAAGAGGCACATCAATTAAGGTTTTCCATACATTCGAGTAGTACTAAAATGTATAGAGACCTCAAAGGAAGCTACTGGCAGAATAATAATATGAAGAGAGAAATTGCTCAGTTTGTGGCTTAATGTCTAGTGTGTCAATAGGTGAAGGTTGATCATCAGAGACCAACAGGTTTATTACAACCACTTGAGATTCCAAAATGGAGGTGGGATTATATCATAATGGATTTTGTGACTGCCTTGCCTCGAACTCAGGCACGTTGTAATGTAATCTGGGTTATTATAGATTGATTTACCAGGACAACTCATTTCTTGCCATATCAGATGACCTTCAATGCAGATCAAATGGCCCAATTATTTATTTGGGAGATTGTTAGGTTTCATGGTGTACTTGTCTCAATTGTATCAGATAGAGATCACTGGTTCATCTCAGAATTTTGGCAAAGTATGCAGAAAGCAATGAGGACAGAATTACACCGGAGCTCTACTTATCATCCTCAAACAAATGGTCAATCAGAAAGGATGATCCAAATTTTAGAAGTCACATTACAAGCCTGTGTTTTAAACATGCGGAGTTCATGAGATCTTCATTTGCCATTGGCGGAGTTTGCTTATAATAATAACTATCAAGCAAGTATTGATATAGCTCCATTTGAGACACTAAATGGCAAGAAGTGTCGCATGCCACTATATTAGGAGGAGGTTAGCGAGCAAAAGCTGCTAGTACTTAAAATGATATAGCAGGCAACAGAAAAGGTTAAGCTGATAAGGAAGCATCTTGAAGCTGCTTAGGATAGGCAAAAGAGATATGTTGATGGGAGGAGATGAGATCTTCACTTTGTAGTTGGCAAGCATGTATTTTTGAAAGTCTCACCCACCCGTGGAATTATGTTATTTGGCGTGAAGGGAAAACTAATTCCTCGTTTCATCGGGTTGTTCGAGATCTTGGAATCCATTAGTGGAGTTGCTTATCGAGACTTTAATGCCATCATTATCTAGAGTCCATGATGTATTTCACTGTAACGCCCCGCCCTCCTGGGGTCGTTACTCCACTTTACACCATAAATCCACATGATAATACCATGATTTTTCC
>JAYJMB010002170.1:0-59645 GCA_036873735.1 Pouteria campechiana
CTAGACTACACATCGACCGTGCACTTGCGAGGTTATTTAAAACCTGAGCCATCAAGTTTTGGACCATCAAGTTTTTGGCGCCGTTGCCGGGGACTGATTGCGAACCATCTATTTTTTGGCTCATCAAGCTCCTACATTCTTTAATCCAAATGGCATAATTTCATAGCAAAAGATACCAATTGGAGTGTGAAATGTAGTCGACGCCTTGTCTACTGGCCCCATCTTGAATTGGTTGTAGCCAGAGTAACCATCTATGAAAAAGAATACGTCATAGAGTGATGTGCTATTGATGAGTTTTGTATGTGGCATGGGGAACTCATCTTTCTGATTGGCTTCATTAAGATTGCGAAAATCGAAACAAACTTGGATTTGCCCATTTTTTTTACTGAGACAACATTGGAGATCCATCTCGAGAACTTAATTTCTTAGATAAAGTTGGCTTCAAGCAACTTGTTGATCTCCTTAATGATTTGCTACTCTCAGGTCTAAACTTCCTTGGTGCTTGCTTTATTAGCTGCTTGCTTGGAGAAATATGTAAAGAATGCATTGTAATATCTAGATGTAACCTAGGCATTTCAGAGTATGTCCATGTAAAGATATCTTTGAATTCCTTGAGAAGATCAATTAGCAAGGATTTAGCGATAAAGGTTAGGCATTTATCTTCATTTGTACCCAAGTTGAACTCTTCAAGTTCATTTTGGTTATCCACCATCTTCTAAGCCCAGCGGAGTAGTGCTAAAGGTTATTTCTTCTAAAGAAGAATTAGAGTCACTGTTTTCTTTTTCCTTTGAATGGTCAGCATTTAGCTCATGATCGGACTCATGCATATTGTCCTCATGAATCATACTCACCATTTTTTACTCTGATTCTAGAATTGATGGGTCATCAATGACTTCTTTGTTGTCTGTATCATCAGGTCCCTCCAAATTTAATTATGATTCTTTGCCATTGGACTCCAATTCTTCCTCTTTTGTTGATGCATGGTGAGAGGTGAAAACCATATTACAATGTTCAATTGTTCATAAAGGGGGATGATATTTTTGATGTCTTGGACTCAATAGGAGCTGACTGACAATCCCACATAGTGGGACCGACAGTCAACCTAATACTCACATAGGAGTAATCTAAGGGATACTCCTCATCACTATCCATGTCAATATTATTGTCCACACCAAGACTTGTTTGATCTCCTCGATAACAAAGTCTCTTTAATATTCCTTTAATTTGAATTAGGATGAGTGGACCGGTTACTGACATATAGGGTTCACCGGGATAAATGTCTAGGAGGTCAATCATCCTTCTACATCCCTTACTGAATTTCTAAAAGTTTTTGGCCAATAGGATTTTCTTAGGCAAAAGATCAGAAGTATAACATTGTCCATAGGGCAAGCCCATCTTCTTGAATAATAATCTTCCTTTTTCTGCTTGGGATTGCAGCTCAGGTTCTTTGTTCTAAATGATTTGTAACTTAGCTAGTAGGGTCAATAGCCCATTGTACTCAACCAACATGGATTGTAGTTTTCCTTCTTAGATTTCCCATCTACTGATTTTCATGCAGAGATTGGAGGATGTCTCTTGATCTACTTAACTGTGGTTTCCAGTGTTAATCTCAAAATGCAATGACTATGTTGGTTTCGAGACTACTTAAGAATAGCTTGACATTAAAGATGACAATGCTGGACGAGTAATATCTGTTCTCCTTGATCCCAAAGTATTAATCTAGAATTGGGTATTCTTGAATGGTGCTGGTTGTGGTGACATATAAGTTCACAATAAGCTTGCAACTTGATTCTCTTAAAATCCAATTGGTGGGGGTATGGATTGCCCCCTACCTATTAATGGTCTGGCCAATCCTCTCCCACATCCTCTTCCAGGTGTTCTTGGTGTTGATGTCCTGGCCTATAAGGCAAAAGACTATGGAGTTGGGAAATTTGTAATGGGCCTCCAGTTGAACACATTCTAAGTCAGTGGAGCTAGTGCTGGAGTAGGAGTGACCAGATGTTGCAATGGTTATGGACACTGAATAGATGACTCATCTTCTTCATCATCATCTACTTGGAGTATTTTCAGCTCTTTCATGAGTTTCAACTTGTCTTCTTGTGAGATGCTTGTCACAATCTCAAAGCGTGGAGACATTGGTGGAGGAACCACTAGGAATGGGACTGCCTGTGGAGGTACAGCCTATGATGAGGGTTCTTATGATGTGGACCATTATCTTTTGGGCGCAAAATGGTTGTTGCCTTCTATCCACAGTTGGCTTGGTCGATTCTTTTGGTTGCTCTAGTTCATTTGGTGTTAACTTATAGTGTTAGGCTTTTGAGAAGAATTACTCTATGAATAGTTGTACATCGGTCGATATGCATCTCATTATGTTATCCTAGTAGAATTTAAAGCATTGGTGTGTCGTGTAAGCTACAATATGGTACCAATGAAACCATGGCCTACCAAGTAATAGGTTATAGGATGTTGGTGCATTGATGACATGGCAATTGACATTTGTAAGGAAATCTTGAATGTCAAGACTCAAGGTGATGGTCCCCATAGTCCTTCGACTCTCTTAGTTAAAGCCTTGGATCACCAAAGTGGTGCTTTTGAGTGAAAGAATATTCACCACAAATCTTGGATCCAGCATGATGTGGTTAATCATCCATTATTTATAAACAATGGATGATTGTGCTCTGCATGTCAAAGCAATAAATTGTCATTTGTAAAGGTGATTATCAAGTTGCATTCGATTGGGGTAGCAATCTCTGCTAGGTACAAGTCCTTGATGGATTGATCTACTAGTGCATTTATGAGTGCTTGCTAGGATTCCTTGGAGAGTTAAAGTGCATTGTATATGCTCAGCCTTACTAGGATTCTGTGTAAGTGAGCAATGACATCATACTCTAGTTTATTTGTGAGTTCAAGAGCTTTCCTTTCTTCAATAGGGGAATAAGGAACTCTAGGCACTGACTCTTCTTACATTGGCATCTTCCCTTATCCTAGGCCATATTCTTATTAAATCTTAACATGACCATTATTTTAGGTGAATCAGACACTTCTTGTGGAGCATTCTCTTCATTCGGTATAACGTTGGTCTTGTTGTACGATACTTCCATAGGTTCTGATGGCCCTTGGATCAACAACTTATGCAATCTGGGGAATGATGTGGGGACTTCTTTTGGTATTGGAAAAGCATTTCCTAATGCGATAATGTATTCCCATATTATACGCCTTTCTTCTCGCACCACGGGGCAATAAAGGCAAACATTGCACCACCTCAGGAGAAAATCATAAAGATGTTCCCCTTTGAGAGGATGAATTACTTGCACTTGTCCCTTAGAAAACTAGAAAGTGTAGTCATGGAATCTATGTATGAATGCTTTAGACAACACCTCTCATAATTTGAATGATTCGATTGGCAATTTTGCAACCAACTTCAAGGCATAACTATTACCAACTTGCAAGAATGAAAGACTTCTAATTGTGTATACCTCATTCTTGGACATGATTTGTACCAAAGCTTAATACTGGAACAAGTGTTCGATTGCGGCCTTTTACCCTTCTTTGAATAATTTCATCATGGGCCACCCTAAGTAATAGATTTGCTTAATTTTTGAAACTATCATTAAAATAGGGGCCTTTATTTAGTGCAAGTATTCAAGGACCTTTGCAACATGTAATTCTATGAACACTTGCTCCTTTGGAGGGTCATCCACAACCTTCATCTTCTTCTTTTTAGCTTGATCGAAGGCCTTTATGAAGCTAGACAACATTCGATGGTGAAAATAGGTTTTCTTTGCTAAGTAAAGATGGATTTATTCTACCTCTAAGCAATCAAGTGATTATGGATCGCTCCAATCTGCATCCCTCCATTTGTTAATATAATTCTTTGTATTCTTGCCAAAATGCTGGTCCTAGTTAATAAGAGACTTCCTAATTTTTTCTTTTCTTTTGGAAAAGAAGAGTAGCAGGAACATATCTTGCAAGGGGACCCATTCTTTTGTGCCCTAAACTGCCAGAGTTCAGAGCTAGTTCTTTTTTACTACCAAGGAAAGTGAGTTTTCAAAATTCTGATGCATTTTTTTGAGATCTTAATTTTATCCACAGCATGCATTAGCATAGTGGAGGAGGTGCATGGATGGTGAATCTCTAACATTGAATAAAGTGAATACTTGATGTTAGTGCTCCCTTTGGCAATCATGCCTTCCACAAGAACGTTCTCACTTCTTGTTTGGCTGGGTTGTGGATGCCTCACCTTCACCAATGTGATAGTAAGATTCCACTACTGGATATTTGAATGGATTATCTTCATTAAGACTTGGGTTGCTCCCAATTTTCAAGTCTCGTAAGTTATCCCAAAAGGTTGCCCATACTTCGTCTGTAGCTGACAAAAGTTACGATGATAACCTCTAATCATAAAGCTCTAGGCATCCTTAATTAAGGTGTGTTGGTATAAATGCATGGTTTTGATGATAAACAAAGCTTGATTAAAGATTATGTACTGATGGTTATTGGTAAGTTTTTAGCATGAAGAATTGAGTTGCGGGCCTTATGAAAAAAGGAGCATAGAAAACATATTCTAAAGCATCAAGGCTTGGGCGAGTATAAAAGGAAAAGATGAAGTACTATTATAGACAAAGCTCAAATGAAAAGGATTCAATTGTCCCCATTTATCTGTTAAAGTGGAAATTATATCTGACGAATGCAAAGCAGCAGACTTCATCTATCATAAGTGAGTCAATGATCATTTGATTATAAACAGACAAGGCGATGAAGTGAGGGTCGTCTGTTGCAGTAGAAAAGTTCATCTGGTGGAGTCAAGATTTTTGTCTATAAAACTAAGCTCATTTACTATCTATAACAAACAACCTTACAGACGAAGTGGTGAAGAAAATTCGTTTTCACCTCATTGATTCATCTGTTACTTATAATAGACAACCCATCAAACAAAGCAATGAAGAAAATTCATCTGCACTCCAACAGTCTGTCTGTTACTTACAATAGACAACTCAATAGATGAAGTGTTGAAGAAACAAGTCATCCATGCTTCTCCAATTTAACAAACAATCCACAAGACAAAGCACTGGAATGGATAATTCATCTACAATCTGTCTATTACTTACAATAGACAACCCAACAAACGATGTAATGAAACATCATCTCCACAATTTGTCTGCTACTTATGAAGTAAAAACTAGAAGATGAAGGGACTTTGTCTAATGAATAGTTAGACAGATACTTCATCTATCATAAGTAAAAGATGAATAATAGACAAACCAAAATGTTGGTTTCCATGCAACATTAACGATGTCCTTTCCATATTGATGAAATAATCATCCATTAGAGTAATATCTCGACCAAAGCTTCTTAAGAATATAGAAATTATCTTCTCCAAGGTTAGCGTTGTAGCATTTCAATAGACGATGATTAAGTAGAAGTTAGAAAATTCAAAAGTCCTAATCATAATGGTCTTCTATCATTAATGGAACTTACTTACCACCAATGACTAGAGTTCAGAGCAGCTATAAATGAAACATTATTGGGGTAGGAAGAAGTAACAAATTATTGAGGAAAACATTCAAATATTCTCTTAATAGCATTTACTGATCTGAGCCAAATCTTTTGCAATCCTTCAAGGGTCAAGAGCTTTGCATTCAAACCTTGCTCAACTTTCTTTGAAGGCTCCTAACCACCTTTCGGAAGGATCATTTACTTTTGTATTCAATTTTTAGAAACCTTCTATTGTGCTTATTGAGAAATATTTGTGCTTCAATTTTTGATATTCATTCATTGTAAATTCCTTTAGCTAGTGGTTGAGACTCGACTTAAGAAAATTATGACTGTTTAAGTGTAGACAAGAGCTATTTATCTACGCCTCCTAGAGCTAGAATCTAGAAGAGTGCTAAGAGCACTATGATCATGCCCCCTAGATCTAAAATCTAGAAGAGTGCTAGGAGCATTGTGTTTATACCCCTTAGAGCTAGAATCTAGAAGAGTTCTAGAAGCACTATTGTGTTTCTACTATTTGGAATAGTTGAATCCTAGACACTAAGAGGAAAGTATTCTTGGAAGAGTGAAGTAGAGTGTTTACTCAAACTACTATAAAAATCCTTGTATCTTATTTATTTGTGCATTGGTTGATTGAGTGATTGATTGCTAGAGGGATGATTAATCCCAAAGGGGTTGAGCAATTTTATTTAAGTACCTAATTCACCCCTCCCCTCTTAGATTTTTGCCTATTCTTCAGGACCAACAAGTGGTATTAGAGCAGATTATATAAACATTTGTAGTGATTTAATGGTAAACCTATCATCCTCTTTACAAATATTTACTGAATGGCAATGGTGTACCCGACCACCCCTATTTGATGGAATCAACTATTGAGTCTAAGATTCTAGTTTTGATGATTACTAAAACCTATTAATAACTTTTTTTAAGCTAATAATTGTGTTGTTAAGATTTTTAGTTAAAGGAGGAAGCTTCGGAGTTGAAGAGAAACTTCAGAGTTGAGAAGAAGGAACTTTGGAGGCAAGATAGGAATCTTCAAAGTTGAAAAAGAAGTTTCAGAGGTGAAGAAGGTTGCTTTGGAGGCAAAGAAAGGAAGCTTTGTAGGCAAGAAAGAGAACTTTGGAGGTAATGCTGTCAAGCATCAGACAAATCAACATTACTTTGGAGGTCATGAAGAGAAGCTTCGGAGGCAAAAGAGGCATTGGAGGAGCTGTTGGGCAGAAACAACATTTAAGGGACTTTAAAGCATCCAAAGTTATGACTTTGGATGATCTAGAAGCTTCGGAGGCATAGATCACTTACTTTGGAGAGATCGAAGCACATGTGCCCATGACTTTGATGAGACCTCGACCTTTGGAGGTTTCAAAAGTGACTTTAGAGGCTCCAAAGCTATCCGACAAGATAGCACCATGTGGTTTTTTAACGAGACACTTTCAATGGTCAAAAAGTTAGGGAAGTAATGGCTAGTTTGAATGTGGAACTTATAAATAGATGTTCCAAAGAAAAGAAATAGACTTTTTGAGAAAAATAAATAGAAATTAAATACAAGAACTCAAAGTCCAAAAGGTGTATTCACTCCAACAAGCTTGAACAAACAAATAGCTTCAAAGAACCTTCTAGCTACTCATCAAGGGAGATTAGAAAGCACTATAAGCTTAATGTTTTATCTGTATTATTTGAACTTAAACTGTATGTACATCTAGGCCTAGTTATAGGCATTTACTTGTACATTGATGCCTATAAAGGTTGAGTTGCTGGTTAGCTTTTGAGAAACCAGATTATATGAGTTGTTGGTGAGTTTGTAAAAACAAACAGTTGTAGAGTTTTTGGTTAGCTCATAAAACCAATGGAGGTTGTGATTCTAAGGGTTATAGTGGAACCCAAGGTTGGGGAAACTTTGGAGAGTAGAGTAGGTGCCAAGAGGGGGCCTAAACCACTATAATCCTTATGTCTCTATTATTGTGTGCTTGTGTATTTTTAGTACACTTATTTTCTGCACTTACACGATCAATTTATTTTCACCACACCATTTGGAATGGAGATTTGCCATACAACTTGTGTAGCTTAAGCAGGGTATCGTGACCAATAGCAACTTCACTTACTAGAAGTTGACGATGAAGCAATTTATCATAGCCAATGATATGGATATATGGAGTCTTAGAAGGCCATCAAAGTTGAAATCTCTTCCCACTACTAAAGCAAATGCATGGACCAAAAGGGAAGCTACCTCAATCCAAAATAATACAAAGGCTATGAACTCATTATTTGGTGGACTATCTTCATTTGAGTTTAATAGAGTATCCTTAGTGTGCTATCATAGGCAACCAAATTTAAAACCTTACTCCAATTAAATTACCTATAGTAGTGTGAATAAGGGTTGATTTCACGAGGAGTATCTACCTTAGTTTTATGCAATGTGAACAAGAAATGAGGATTTTGAATGAAATGAAGAAAGTATCATAAAAGAAATCTATCATAAAAGAAAACCTTGGTTCAAGTCAACATCAATCATCAAATCTCATAACTAATCATTGATGTAGTTATAAATCAAATATATTTTGAATATTCACCATCAGAATTTTTTTTCCTATCTCTCCTTCAACATAGTTAATTAGAAACACGCAATCTAATTAACTCTAACTACTAAACAACCTTAGACATGTGCTAGAGATTTAATATAATAAAAATGTTAAGATTTGTAGAGATTAATGAAGCTAAACAACACAAGCACACACAGTTGCATTTAATTTAGTTAAATATTCATCATAAGATTTAATAACTACAATAGCAACAAATTATCAAACCCTAGTTGCTTAGTAGATTAGAGTGATCAAACAATTATGGATTTAATATCTAATCTAGCAATAGATTGCAATAAATAATAAACTAATAGACCTCCTCGCAATTAAACATAATAATCATAATCATGAATCAAAAAAGAACATTCAATACTCAAAGTATAAATTGAACAATTAAAACAAATTAGATCTCACAATATGTAGATTCTGAGGCTTCTACCTCCTTAAACCAAGAATAAAAGTTTAGGCACACAAGGCCATGAAATCATGAAGAAAATAAAATAAAGGAGAGAAGAGAGAAAATTCTCTATCAAAAGCTGCCAAGAAGTCCTCCCCAAATCCTAGTAAAAATAACCCTTAAAAATCCTAGGAAACTACTATTTAAAATAAAACAAAAATATGCAAAACAATAATGTTTGCAAGCTTTGAAAAGTGGGGAATGGATTCGGGCACCGCCAACGCAACCTCATTGTCCAGTGGGGTGGTGGGGTGAAGTGGGTTGGCGCTGATAGTGTGGTTTGCTGTCTGCCAGATATGCATCCATTATTGTGACCATAACTTCTTCATTTCAACTTAGAATCACATGATTCTTTTTTCATTGGTTGGATAACTTTAAGATATACAAATTGATGTTGATAAAATTTTCAAATTATCCTCTAAATATGAAAAACTTAGTACACAAGTGATACCATATTTAATCTTCAACTCCTTTTTGACATATTTTGATACTTTCTCCACTTAGTTGTCCTTGACATAATCTTTATCTCTCACAACTCTAGACATGAAACTTGTAGAAATTTTTCTTTTGTTTCCAAAAAATCTTTAATCACCTCAATTGAAGGTTGGATGAGAGAGTTATGCCCAAGATACAGAGAGTTGCTAAAGTTTTGCAAAATCTTTCAATTGACTTCTTTTTGTGCTTAACCCCTCCAATTTTCTCCTAAATCAGAATATAAAAATAATGAGTGCATATAGAAGTTAAATAAGTGTAAAATATTAAGTATTAAGGGAACAAAATATAATATTTTTCATTCTCATCAAATTTCCCCACACTTAACTTTTGCTATCCTCGGGCAAAACTCAAATTCTCCCTCCCCAAAAGAACATCAAGGATGCAATTATCATAAATAAAGAATAACCAAAACTCTTCAAAACTCATAATATATCATGAAAAAATCATTCTTACATAACCTAGAATTATTCTACAAGTATGCTCTCTTGAAGATGGATTAAACTAAATAAGTAGAACCCTCACGGAGATAAATACTCTACTCTCATGTGTTTGAAGGGTATATATTCCACTCAAATTCATTCCAATGAAAATGATCTATCATTAGCTTTCAAATCTTCTCATTCTCCATCACTAAGATCACATGCATATCATGAATCATAAGGACTTTTTATGGATTGTAATGGGGTTTAGGGTAAAAGTTAGAAATATTTGGAGATGTAGCTCAAAAGCCATTAAAACTAGTGAAGTATAAATAAATCAACTCATGCTCAAATATATAAGATATGTAAAATCACTTATTTTTCTCAGCATCTTTCACTTTTGAATACATGATGTATAAGCTGACCCCTTCCCTTGGAATTTTGATATTCATTTTTTATTTTTCTTTTTCATTCATCATTTTTTTCAATCAATTTTGTGAATAACAATCTATTCTATTTCATCAATCATAGCTATACCAAAATTTTAACACCCTCACACTTTATTTCTTGTACATCTATACATAGCACAATGATGACCCATGCTCCACTAGATATATGGCTTAGGTTAAGATATTATTTTTTTGAGTTTAAGCTTGTAACATAGGTTCACAATAAAAATCTATAAAGCTCAAAGGGGCTCAATAAAAGGAAATTAATCACAAGGTAGTCTATTTGGCTCATGTAGTTCAAAACAAAGAAGGCCTTAATCATGTTCATGCATATAAGTATCAATGTGATCTCAAAGAGAATCAAGGCAAGTTCTAGAGAAACAAATCCATGGAAGAATATCTCTCATGAAGAAAAAGGATGAGACTGATGTAAATGTGTCAGTTTAAAGGCTCAAAATCTCACCAACTTTTGTCTATAAAATTTTGTCATCACTATTGTCAAGAAAAATAACTAAACCAAGTAATTGCAAATTGAAAATTTACTTATTCAATCGTTATTGAATTTTTCAAGCTTCGTTAAATCTTGCTCATGACATCCTAACTTTAAATCTTCAAAAATCACAAAAACAAAGGGTAAAACGGACTCTCTCTCTCATTTTGTTTTAAAAATAAATGCAAAGATAAAAATAAAAACATGATCTAAACCTAAACCTAAATCCTCTCCCTCACACTTAAAACTTACATTGTCCCCAATGTAAGGTTAAATGTAAAGAAGATGTAAAAATAACCATAATATAAATGCAGAAATAAGAAAAAAATAAGAAAAAGGAAAACAAACTCCCATTGGGTTGCCTCTCAAGAAGTGATTTTGTTTATAGTCCTTGGCTCAGCTTGACTCACTGCATCTTTCTTCAATCTGGAGCAATTTCAAACTGGAAATAATGAAGCATGCATATAGATGGGTCAATTCCTTTAATATCTTTCATTATCCAACTTATAGCCCTCTTATGATTCTTCAGAACCTACAAAAGCCTTTCTTCTTGTAATACACTAAGTTTATTGGAGATTATTACAAGCAAGGCGTCTCCATCTTCAAGGAACACATACTTGAGGTGACTAGGAAGAGGCTTTAAATCTTAAGTAGATGCGTGCTTAGAAATTGGTAACTCACTGTAAGGATCATTACCTGATTCTGATAACTTTTGAAAGTCATCTAGCGCTAGAACAATTTCTTGTAAATCAGTATTCAAAGGTAACGCCTTATTCTCTTTCTCATGATGTTTACTAATGGAAACTTCCAATTCATCTTTTCCATCAAGTTCAAAAATTTCTTGTATGCGAGAATCAATCACATCAATGGAGTAAACTGGATCATCATCATTAGGATATTTCATAGCATCATAAATGTTAAATTTAATAATTCACCATCAAATTCATAGTATGTGTGCCACTGTGAACATCTATCTTAGTTTTAGATTTTCTTAGGAAGGGTCTTCCTAATAGATTGGGAGTAATGTAATTACCATTCTCCATATCTAGCATATAGAAATCAGCAGGAAAAACTAATTCATTGACTAGCATAAGAACATCCTCAACTAAACCTTTAGGATAGGCATTGGATCTATTAGCCAATTGAATCACAACATTAGTCTTATTCAAAGGTCCAAGTTTCAAACAAGCATACAAAGAATATAGCATAACATTGATGAAAGCTCCTGAATCTAACATGGCCTTTTCAAGTCTAGTATTACCTATCATGCAAGGGATAGTAAGCATAGTTGGATCTTTGCACTTTATAAGGAGTTTTTGTTGAATGATTGTAGAAACATTTTCCCCTACTATCACCTTCTCATATCTCTAAAGTTTTTATCTCCTCTTTATTGTACATAATTCTTTTAAAAATTTAGCATAATGAGGTATCTATTTAATGGCATCAAAAAGTAGAATATTTTACATTTATGAAAAGTCTTATAGAAATCTTTATAGTTCTTAATTTTGTGAGATTTTGCTAAAGCCTGAGAAAATGGTGGTACTGGTTTATATTCATAAAGAGGTAGAAACTTACATTGAGTTACTTCATTATCTTTCGGAAGGTCCTTGTTTGCAATAATGCTTTTCCTTTTTTCTTACTCTGTTGATGTAGGAGTTGCTTTTGTTGGAATGTCAATCTCTTTACCACTCGTCAAAACAATTGCACTCACATTCTCTCTTAGGTTCACCACTATTTGAGAAGGCAATTTTCCTAAATTTTGTGTCTCTAGCCAATAAATTGTGGTTGCTATCGGACTTACTTGATTGTCCAAATTCTAAACACTATCCTTTATCCGATTCTCCAAATTCTGAATGCTAGTTTTTGTCTCCTATAGAAATTGGAAAGTGTTAGTGGCAAGAGACTTAACAATATCTTCTAAAGACATACTAGAGTTAGAAGTTTGTCCTTGTGGTTGTCTAGGTGGGTATGGATATTGATATTTCTAAAACTTTGGGCAATTTTGAGCAAGAGGCTGATTTACTTATGGGTTCCCATAGCTGAAATTGGGATGATCCCTCCATCTTGGGTGGTATGTGTTCAAATTGGGATCATACTTCCATCATGGTTGTCCAGAAAAACCATCCATTGCATTCATTTGCTCAATAGGTTCCTCTTGAAGAGTTGGGCACCTATTAGTTGAATGTCCTACCATGGAGCAAATTTGACAAGCTTTCGCTTTTGCATATTCCCTTCTGCCAATTGATGAACAAGAGAGTTAGCCTGCAATTTGTTGTTCAAGGGAGGAAACACTTACCTCATTAATAGGCTTGGATAGAGAATCAAGTCTATTACCAAATTATTGCGAGTTGGCTACCATATTTGCAATTAAGTTCCTTACAACTTTAGGAATTTTATCCACCAAAGCTCCTCCACTAGTGGCATCAATCATACTCCTTTCGATGGATAGAAGTCCCTTATAGAAATACTGGATGAGTAGTTGCTCACTGATCTGATGATGGCGGCATCATGCACATAATTTCTTGAAATGCTCCCAATATTCATGTAGGGATTCTACACTATGCTATCTTACACCACAAATTTCCTTCCTGATGTTAGCCACCTTAAAGCTGGAAAATATTCCTCCAAAAACAACCTCTTCATCTCATTCCATGTTGTGATGCTCCCAAATGGTAGATAGTAAAGCTAATCCTTAGCCAAATCCTTCAAAGAGAATGGAAAGGCTCTCAGTTTGATTTATTCTTTAGTCACCTCTGTTGGTTTCATACTTGTGCACACCACATGAAATTCCTTCAAATGCTTTTGAGGATCTTCACCTGCTAGACCATGAAAAGTGGGCAAGAGATGTATTAGTCTAGATTTTAGATTGAAATTAATAGTAGCATCTAAAGTAGGAAACATTATGCCTAAGGGTTGTTGATCCAAATCAAGTATGCCAAGCTCTTTCAAAGTTTGAGTTTCAGCCATGATGTCCTCCTTTTTTGAATAAAAAATTCTCCAAGTTTCTCTCCTTATTTTTGCAAAGTTCTCTCTATTTCTAGTTCGTACTGCAAATTACCTATATTAGAAGATCAAGTGACATAAATAATTAGGGAGAATCTAATAAATCTCAAAAAATAAAATAAAAATAAATAGAAAAAATTACAAAAGTAAAAAAATCAACTAGAATACCTCACTGACAATGGTGCCAAAAATTTGGTGTTCTATCAAAGGCAACCAAATTTAGAACCTTACCCAAATAAATTACTTGTAGCATTGTGAATAAGGGTCAATTCCTTGAGGAGTATCTAGCTTAATTTTATGCAATGTGAACAAGAAATGGGGATTTTGAATGTAATGAAGAAAGTGTTATAAAAGAAATCTATCAGAGAAGAAAACCTTGGTTCAAGTCAAAATACACCATCGAAATCTCATAAATGATTATTAATAAAATTATAAATCTAATCATACTTTGAATAATCACCAATGGAATTATTATTCCTATCTCTCCTTCAACATAGTTAATTAGAAACACGCGATCCAATTAGCTAACAACTAAACAGCCTCAGACACACGCTAGAAACTTAATCTAATAGCAACCTTAAGATTTATAGAGATTGATGAAGCTAAACAACACAAGCATATGCAGTTGTATTTAATTTAGTTAAATATTTTTTCTAAGATTTAATAACTACAACATTAGAAAATTATCAAACCCTAATTATTTCATAGATTAGAGGGATCAAATAATTATGAATTTAATATATAATCTAAATAATAGATTGCAATGAATAATAAATCGTAGACCTCCTAGCAATTAAACATAATAATCATAATCATGAATCAAAGAAGAACATTCAATACTCAAAGTATAAATTGAACAATTAAAATAAATTAGATCTCACAGTATATAAATTTTGAGGCTTGTCTCCTGAAACCAAGAATAAAAGTTTAACCATGCAAGGCTATGAAATCACAACAAAAAATAAAATAAAAGAAAGAAGAGAGATAATTGCCTATTGAAGTTGCCAAGAAGTTCTCCCCAAATCCTAGCAAAAAGAATCCTTAAAAACCCTAGGAAACTGCTATTTAAAATCGAGCAAAAATCCTCAAAATAATAATTTTTGCAAGTTTCAAAAAGTGGGGAATGGAGTCAGGTGCCATCGGAACTAGATTGCATCGCCTATGGCACCTTATTGTCCAGTGGGGTGGGGGTGTGAAGTGGGTTGGCGCCAACAGTGAGGTTTGTTGTCTGCTATACACACATCCATTATTTTGACCATAACTTCTACATTTCAAATCAAAATTACATGAATTTTCTTTCATTGGTTAGATAACTTCAAGATCTACAAATTTTGATGTTTATCATGCTTTCCAAATAATCCTCTAAATATAGAAAAATTAGTACACAATTGATACCATGTGTAATCTTCAGCTCCTTTTTGACATATTTTGATATTTTCTCCACTTAGTTGTCCTTGATGTAATCTTTATCTCTAAAAACATAAACATAAAAGTTCTAGAAATTTTTCTTGTATTTCCAAAAAATCTTTAATCATCTTAATTGGAGGTTAGGTGAGAGAGTTATACCTAAGATATGGAGTGGTGCTGAAGTTGTCCAAAATCCTTTAATTGACCTTTTTTTGCACGTAACCACTCCAATTGTCTCCTAAATCAGGATATAAGAATAATGCATGTGTATAGGAGTTAAATAAGTGTAAAAGAATAAGTATTAAGGGAATAAAATATGTTATTTTTCATTCTCATCAATCCTCTTGCACTACTGTGAAAGTTTTTTAGGATAAATCAGTGTCTATATATGAAGGGTCTTCATAGGTCAAAGGAACTAGAAGGAATATGTTAATAGAAGAACTAAAAAATTTTTAGATGAAAGAAGGAAAAAGCATATCATAAATGTATGCTAATTTTTCTAAAGTTACTAATGCTTTGAAAGGATTGGAAAAAGAAGTTACAAATTTTGAACAGGTAATAAAGATATTGAGGGCTCTACCAAAATCTTGGAACCAGAAGATCACAATGAAAGAAGAATCAAAGGATCTAAAAACTCTTCTAGTGGACGATCTTATCAACTCACTGATGTCACACGACCTGATCAAAAGTAAGCAAGAGGAGCCAATAAAGCCAATAAAAATTATTGCTCTCAAAGTAACCAAAGAAAGCAGTAGTGATTCAGCATCACAATCTGAAAATGATATGGCCATGTAAGTCAGAAACTTCAGAAAGTTTGCAAGAAGCAACAAAGGCATCACCTCAAGGAGACAGCCTAGATAATAGAAGAAAATGGTTAAAAGAAAGAAAGTTCTCCCCACATTCTATAGATGTGGAGGGATCAAACACATGTCTCCTAAGTGTCAATATAAAGAAAAAGGAAATATGAATGACAAGGATGACAGAAATGATGAAGACTAATTAGGGACAAGCTCAAGTGAGAAAGGTGATAATGAAGTTGGACACCTCACAAGAATATGCTACATGGCCCAGATGGAGAATAAATCAATAAATCAAATTACCATCAAAGAGCAATGCACAACGGAGATAGAGACCGAGGTAAACTCTTACTACTCCTATAATTCTAACTCTTTAAGCTCAAATAGCGCTTATGTCAAATGCAAAAAAATTGATAAGTTGTAATAGTCATATAACTCTCTCTTCTGTGAGTTTGAATCTCTTGGCTAGAAACTCACTTAAAAGAAAAGACACTTTGATGCAACTATCAACATAAATTCTATACTGCCAAGAAGAAATCTATTTCTGCAAAAGAAGGTTGAAGATCTAAAGAAAGAGATAGAAATATTAAATAATATATTGAATAAATTCTCCAATATAGCAGAATCTATGACCAAGTTCATGAGAATGACCAGTCAAACCAACAAAAAGGGACTTGGTTGTGAATGATCAAATGATAAAAATATATAGAAATTTTCTGGATGGTCCAATAGAATAAACCTCACAAAAGAAAGAGAAAACTGTCTAAACATTTGAAGGTTCATTGATTATCCTTGGGTAAAGAAGCCTATAGAATATAGTGCACCAAGCAGGTTCCAAATACTTGTTATTTCTGCAATAAAATTCAACTTAAAGTGTATGATTATTATGCCAAAAAGATGCAAGCAAAAGGTGCAAAAATGAGATGGAAACCCAAGAAATGTGCACAAACTTCTACCACACATAATTCCACTAACACCATTGGACTCAATACTTAGATACCAAAGAGGTAAGAAGAAAACTTACTTTGAATGTAGGAAGTTGTTCAAATAATTGAAATTGATAAATAGAGAAACAATTGCATTTGATAACAATGACAAAGGCTTGATCAAAGGGATAGGTAAATTTTATGATTTATTCAATGCATGAATAGAGGATGCATTATATGTAGAAGGACTCAAGCATAATTTACTAAGTATTAGTCAATTATGTGACGAGGGTCACAAAGTTGTGTTTGAATCATCCGCATAAAATTTATTTAGTATCGACAATTATCTATTGTTCAATGAAAAAAGGCATGGAAATATTTATCTAGTATAGCTAGATGATATTTTTGGAAAATGCTTAATTGCAGTCAAAGATGATCCATGGGTATAACATAAAAGGATGGGATATATCAATATGCCAAATATCAGATCTTTATAGAAAAAGGATCTTATGATTGGTCTACGAAAACTAAACTATGACAAAGATCACTTATGCAAATCTTGTCATTTATCAAAATCAACCAAAGTATCCTTCCATCCTAAAAATGAGGTATCTACATCTAAACTTTTGGAATTATTACTTATGGATCTATTTGGACCATCAGATGTTGTCACCCTTGTATATGTGATCGTGTATGTACCATACAGATGAATCTACTTTGTCTTAAATGAAGTTCTACTTTATCTCTAGTTAGTCTATAGACAAAGTAGTCTTGATATAGATGAATCTACTTTGTCTCAGATGAAGTTCTATTTACTACAAACGAATCTCTACTTACTACAAACAAAGTAGTTTTGGAGATAGTTTTAGTATTTTGATCATAAATTTCTCGTATAAACTCAATATTATATGATTATTTTTACATTTGGACAGATAATTTTAAGGGCTATAACTTTTATGTTGATCACCTTTCTGCATCATCCATCTTCTATGAGTTGTGAAGCCTCAAAGTGACACCTTCTGTCAGAGAAATTAGCAGATGAATGTGGAGCTCTAGAGATAGTTGCACTGTTTTAGCCATAAATTTCTCATATAAACTTATAATCATGTGATTCTTGATGTGTTTGTTGAACATAATTTTCAAATATTCCTCCAACAATCCTAGAAACTACTTTAAAGTAATGCCTCTTGTAATCTTTAGTTTCTTTTTACAAATTTTTATGTCTGTAATAAAACAAACCCTATTAAGTGAAATATTCACTTAAATATCAATCTAAACTACTAAAAATATATTAAAATAAGATCTTAAACATGTAAACTTAGATATAAAAAAATTATATACTATGATCTTATCAATTATGATGTGATTAAAGAGTTATATGATTGAGAGTTCTTGTTAGTTTATTTATGATGTTTTGCTTTTAATGATTTTAATTTATTGGCCATTTATTGAATGAATACATATTTGGGATTTGAAACTTAGGAGAGATAATCTTGAATATGATATAAGCACCATAACATGAGATTCAAGATGCTTCGGGAGAGCTTCTAGGTCCTATGAAATCATTCAAAATAATCACAAAGTGTAATGCATTCTTTACCTTCTAATTTTTATAGGGATATGGAAATTGTTAGCTTATCACTCAAGAGAGGGAGTTGAGTGAATTAACATTCTTGATTTATAAACCAATAGAACAGTCAATGTATATTGAGTTAAGAGCACCATGATAAAGCACAAGTGAATTCTATCCTCTAGAGCTTCTTTACCTTAAACTTTTCCATTCGAAAGCCTGTCTATTTCTACTTTTTTAGTTAAATTTACATCACTTGATTTTCCAAATAAAATCAAGATTATTCACTACAATAGATAGTGATTAATTGGAATACACAATCCTTATAGAGATGATAATTTCATACTATTATATTACAAAACTTGACATCATCCACTTGAGGTTAGTTTATAGCGAACAAGCTTTTGGCACCGTTGCTAGGGATTGGCGTTATTTATATTTTTCACTACATTATCACAAGATAAATCTAGTTTTAATTTGGATTCTTAATATTCACTTTATTTTGAATTCTCATTTCTCTTATTTTTATTTGATTGAATTTCTTTTTGCTTTCTTATCAATGCTACATTTAGAGGTTCATTGATGAGACATGGCATACAACACTTTCCAATGGCCTAATGAACATAATTTGGTAAGAAAAGTCATTGGTTGTCTTAAGGTGGATCCATTCACAACCCTCACTACACAGGTATCATCTCTAACTTACTAGTTAGCAATAGCCAATTCAGTGTCCACTGTGATTGAATCATATATGGCTATAGACCAACCCAAGGAACAAATGCATAGTGTGAACCATTGGGGCTACTATCATGGATACAACCTACTAACATACTATCATCCAAGGTTGACAAATCATGAGAAATGGAAATCTGAGAAATACCATGAACCCATATACTGATTATCAACCCCAACCAACTGAAAAGAGGTCTTCACTTGAACATCTCTTAAGTAACTTTGTAACAAAAAGTCAGAAAAGGTTCACTTGACAATATTAAAATTCACATGGAAGATATAAATTTATTTATCAAGTCTTTGCAAACCCAAATTGGTCAACTTGCTAATGATTTATACAATCCAAACAAAGGTGTTTCTAGCAACGTTGAGATGAATATGTACAAAAAGATTGATATTTTGGAGGTTTGTGTTGTTAATGATGAAAGTGTTCTAGATCACTTAGAATAGTGTAATGAAAATTCTATAAGTCAAGATGTTACAGAAACTAATGAGGATGTAGAGCATGTTCTGGCTTTAGATGCATTGCCATAAGAGAAACCCAAGGACATTATTGAAAATCTTCAAGAAGAATCATCAATGGATGATGCCAAAGCCAATTTGGAACCAAAGCAATTACCCAATCATCTAAGGTATGCATTTTTTGATAATGATTCATCATTTCCAATGACTATATCTTCTTATTTTGCAAATAGGGAGGAAAAAAATAGCTACATATCCTTAATGAGAAACTAAAGTTTAATATTTTCCAAGAGTTGAAGTTGTCTAATGGGAGTAGTGATTGTTCCAGATTTATGTAGTGGATGAAAACATTGAAGAGCTTTCAAAAAAGGCCATGAAAGGATTGAAAGTAGCATTGGTTGATAGTTTTAATTTAGATGATGCTGAATTGATTAATAATACTTATCAACTGGGTGCAGTGGAAGAATTCCACAAGCCAATGCCAAGATTTAAAAATCTAGAGCGCCAAAAAGCCAAATTTTTCAAAGAATGAGGAAGACCATAGTTGAGCTGAGACTATAAACAAAGCACTTCTAGGGAGACAACCCAAGCTTTCACGTTTTCTCTTTCTTTTGTTTGTTTTCATTGGTTTAGTTTAGTTTATCAATTTAATCTTTAGTTATTTTCTTGACATCAGGTGACCCTTCGAAAAGCTAAGCATACCATCAATAGCAACCTTCCTCAATCATCAAAGGAGCACATTCTTTCATAAGGGAGTTTCTTTCCCCCTTGTTCATTAGTTTACACATTGAGGATAATGTTTGTTTTAAGTTTTGTGGGAAGTCTTATTTGTGTTTTGCTTGTTTGTTTTTTATTTTGTTTATGCCGAATGTTTGTCTTGTTTAGATTTTGTGTGTCTATTTTATATTTTGTTTCTATTAAATGTTTGTTTTGTTTATATTTATGTTTAATGTGTGATTATGATTGTTGTTATGTTTCTGATTTGTGAAAGAATTCCTTTTTTTTGGTATTGAGCATTAATTTAAGTTCTTATAGGAGACCAATGATATGAACATGATATCTAATAATGGATAGGATGAAAACTATTGATATCATTATTGACCTGATTACTCATTTAAATTTCTTTAGATTCATGAGTACACATAGATCACATAGCCATTCCTTTTTAACTCATTGAGTATTTAGCAATAGTTTAGTTAACTAAGCTTGCATATTTCAATTCAAACTCCAAAACTATTTACAATTATTGTTTGAGACAAACATTAGATTCATCATGTATGTGGGCGGATCACATCTTATGAATTGAAAAGAAAATAAGTTTGGGGGTGTGGTAGTAATATAGCTCAAGAATTGGAGGGATCGCATTCTAAAGAATTCAAAAGAAGATAATTGTAAAGATTGTGATAGTAATATAGCCCACAAAAAGAAAACAAGCAATGTAAAGAAGAAAATAAAGCAAGCAAAACGTTAGGTGCTAACCTATTGTATTCTCTCCTTTGTATTATGAGTTCATAGAGTTTGCATTAAATATTTATTCCTTGCTAGAATGAGATTAAGTATGAAATGAGATAGATGGAATGACTATATTGTTTGCACTTGCACTTGGAATGTAAAGTTGAGAGGATGAGATCCAAGTCAAAATGCTAGATATATATATACATATATACATATATGATACTCTAAAATTTCCTTCTTAGCCATGTTGATTATATTGAGGTGATTATATGATGAACCTGATTGGCATGTTTTGTGTTGTGTTATGTGTTTGGTTCATATTGTGTTGTTTTTCTCAAGGATTAGCAAAGTTATAAGTTTGGGGGTATTTTACAAGTGAATATTATCCACTTATATCACTCCTTTTCAAGCTAACTTTTGGTTTGTTCTTGAGTTATTTTTTAATTGATTTGATATGTTTATGTTCGTATTTGTTTATAGGCACACGACTTGAAAAAGGATGGAGAAAGTATAAGGAATGCAATGAAGTGAAAAAATTACAAAGGAATAATGGAAAACAAGTCTGTGCCGTGACATGAGAAGATTATGCTAGGTCATTAAAACAAAACCAGAAGAAAGGGATGCAGAAAACAAGTTTGTACAGCGGCATAAGAAGATTATGTCATGGTACTAATTCAAATTAAGAAGATGGGTTCAATTAGCAAGTCTATGCTGTAACACAAAAAATCTGTGCCACAGCATAGCATCAGAACATGTAAAATTGGCAAGTTTGTGCCTCAACATAGGAAATCTATGCCACGACACAGAATCAGAATAAGGAAAAATAGAAAGTCTATGCTATAGCACAGGAAGACTGTGCCACGACACTGTTCCAAGGCAAAGGGAAAGATGGTAAAATAGAAAGTCTGTACTGTGGCACTAGAGCTCGAGACAGAATTCCGAATTTTCTAAAATGGTTTGGAAACAACTCTGGATTTTCTGCGATTGCTTGGAAATGATGCAAAAAGAAAAATCTTCAAAGATAGAAGTATAAAAACAAAGAGAAGTCACCCTAGAGAACAACTTGGCGTGTAGAAGGGACATTTTTGGTGATTCTTTGAGAGGCTTTTGGAGTGGAAGAATCTTCAAGTTGCAAATCAAGCCAAGCACCACTGGAAAGAGTTTGCTACCATATCAATCCTTGTTCCTTTAGTTTTCTCCATCCTATTCATCATTTGTAACTTGGATTAAATTCGGAATCTGAATTTTGATAATGTTATATGAATATTTTATGGATTCTTATTTCATTATGAGTAGCTAAACTCCTCCTTCTAGAGGAGACTTAGATCTTGTGCTGACATTATAGTGTGATTAATGAGTTATATGATTGAGAGTTCTTGTTGATTTATTTGTGATGCTTTGCTTTTAATGATTTCAATTTATTGATCGTTTATTGAATGAATACATATTTGGAATTTATACTTGGGAGAGGTATTATTGAATAAGATCTAGGCATCATAACATGGGATTCAAGATGACTCAAGAGAGCTTCTAGGTCCTATGAAATCATTCAAAAGAATCATAAAGTGTAATGCATTATTTACCTTCTGATTTTTATAGGGATATCAAAATTGAAATTTACAGAGTAGTACTTAGCTTAGAACTTGGGAGAGGGACTTGAGTAAATTAGCATTCTTGATTTATAAATCAATAGAATGATCAATGTATAATAAGTTAAGAGCACCATGATAAAGCATAAGTGAAGTAGATCCTCTAGAGCTACTTTATCTTGAACTCCTCTATTTGAAAGCCTGTCTATTTCTACTTTTTAGTTCAATTTACATCACTTGATTTTTCAAATAAAATTAGGATTATTCATTGCAATACATAGTGATCAATTGGAATACACAATCCCTATAGAGATAATACTTTCTAACTATTATATTACAAAACTTGACAACATGCACTTGCAGTTAGTTTACAGCAAACAGGTCCAGAAAGGATTTTTTGTAAGAGCTATATGAGCCATGAATTGGTTGAATTTAAAGCTTAATTGAGTTTTTTTTAGGTTGTTTAAGTGTTAATCATGTCATATATAAGATAAATTTTATAATGAAAGAAGTTCCTTATAATATGCTAGTGAGAAACCCTAATGTAATTAGTGTTCAGTACATGTTTGATGATATCTTTCCATGAGGAAAGTAATGTAATTGTTATAACCTAAAAAGTGTTAATATGGTGTATTGAATATATGATCACAATGATTAAAAGGTATGGTTAATGTAATTCATTGATATGATATGATCATGGTTATTAGTAAATGGAAATTATTATGTTATAGGACAAATAGAGAATGGAGGAAAAGCTAGAGAACTCAAAGAGTTATGGAATTTGGCAAATCATAAGGTAATTAGGCTTTGATTGCTGAATGCTTGTCTATTTTTGGGAATGTATGTGTTTTTTTGTGGATTTGAAATATCCCATAATTTCTAAAAGTTGATGGTTTATGAATAGTGAGGATAGTGAGTATCCCTTGAGTTACAATGATCAATAGATGTTTATGATATGAATGGGTGATAGTGGGATAGAAAGTATCCCATTTTTATGTATAGTAACATTTATTCTTGTGAATGGTTGTTTGAATAAAAAAGGATAAGGAATATCCCAGTATTGTATAGTAATGGATAATTAAGACACCTTGTAAATGCTTGTTCAGATGGGGATAGCAAAGATCCCCTTATGTTGTGTAAGTTAAAATATATTAGATGGCTAATGGCGATAAGGATGATCCCATGATCCATCTTTTGTTATCTATGTGTGTATGTAGGAATTAATGAGGACATTGAGTGTCCCAAAGTTTCATATATGATCATTGAATGAATGTATATATTGATGAAATGGGAAGCATTCTAAGAATTATAATTTCTACCCAAATGGCACCCAAATGGCATAGTTATGAGTTATTGTACCTGTATGGTACATTTATGATATGATGAGCCTGGAGTGGCTTAGAGGTGTTTGGAGGTGCCTGGATCGCACGATTACGAGCATGATTGCATATGCTTGCAGGGCATAGAGTATTATAGTGAAATGAAGAGGACTTGAGCCTCCTGGATATATATTCAGGCTATGATAATTTGTATTCATGTTCTGGTTAAGAACATGTGATTTTTAAATTAATTATTGTTTATAACTATACCTAATTACTAAGTACCCTAGAATCACGCATTCTTATTCTTATGTTTTTAGCTAATGGGACAAGTAAAGAATCCCAATTGTGAGTTGGGGCATATGGGGAAGACTAAAGAAATCTTTTATGGTATGATGTATTGGATTTGTAATCCCATAATATATTTGTATGATTGTAATTAAGATATATTAAATGATTTCAATGGTAGTGTACTAAAAACCATGGGCATGTAATAGTCATTTAAGTATAATATTGTGACTAGATTGGTATTAATATAGTGAGATGTATTGCCATCATGATACGGTTTCGGTCTTGGGCCGGTAGTAGTGGTTGTGAGTGTAAATTTATGATTGATGTGGTTATTTTGTGATTATGAAAATTATAGAATTCTATATTAATGTATGTAATATTTAAATGCTTTTATTTTAGGGCAGACTTTGTTGAATTTTTGGCAAAGATTTTCCTTAAAATAAGGAAAAGGCGGGAGAATGGTAAAACACATAAGCCCTATGGTGGGGCATGACAGCTGCAACTTCTGCTCTTCTTTTCTCCTTCCTCTATATTGGCTTCTAGATGTTATTGAGTTAAGCTTCCGGCCATTTGGCTTATATTATGATGATTCTTGTATCCTTCAAAGCCAAGCTTTGCACATCCTATGAACATAATATCTCTTATAGAAATCTATTCTATCATTTGATCTTTATCTTCAAAGATACTATGAATTGTTTCTGAAGATTCATCTCAAAACCAGAACTTCTCAAAAATTTCTTTATCCAAACTACTTTGCTTTGATGAATAGAAATCTTCATATTGTTCTTTACTTCTTCTGGTGAACTCTATCCACACTATCTTGTAGACACTCTCTCTTCTCTCCATGGCAGTGAATGGATTTGGGTTGTGAGAGGAGAAGATATAGATAATTTTGAGCAGTATTTTTGAGGATGAGAATAAATGAACTTGCTTAAAGAAGGTCGGTGATAGGATTTCAAAAGTAGAAATGGTTTATACAACGGAAAAAAGAATGCATTGTCTCAGAAATGATCGGTCAAATGCAAGAATGCAATTTTAGACTCTAGGAGTAAGTTAGTTGAGTTTTGGATGAAGATAGGAGATTTTGGATAGAGATGGACTGTGTTTGAAACAAAATTTTGGATAGATCCTTGATGTCATGAAGTTTCATAATATTTAAAGGTGTGTCTTAAACTATGTTTGAAATATTCTAATTTGCACAACATCTTAAAACATTATATAGCATATTAAAGGCAAAAAGTATAAGCTTTATGATCAAGTATTCACAATCAAAATGCGATGATCAAGACATAAGCGTTATGCACGAGGATCTATCACTCCTAACTCCATTCTAATCATGCAAAATCTCTCCTCTAAGAGTGGTTTGGTGAAATGTTTGTTAACTATTTTTTAGTGGTACGAATTCTAAGCAAATATTGTAATTCTGGAATGTATAATAGGATTCTTGGTTAGATTTATAGTATGTATATTGTCACATTGAATGGATCTATTAACAAACATAAAACCATAGTCACCCAAGTGCTATTTCATCTAGAGAATCTAAGCATAACAACTCCCAAGTACAACATATTCAGCCTTGGCAATTGATAATGCAATAGATGTATATTTCTTGGAGAACCATAAGATGATCAAGTTTCTAGGAAATTGAAAAGTCCCTTAGGTACTCTTTCTATCTACTTTATAACTAGCAAAAACCAGGATCAGAGTACCTAATGTAAAGCCCTGAAAATTTCAAAAATGTAAATTTTCACTATTGTAAAGTTTTGGTAATTTTTCTAGTACGGCATACAGAAAAATTGAAATTTTGAAGAACTTTATTATCAAAAAATTAAAAAAAAATGGATGAAATATCTATATTAATGTGAGGATGATGAGAAAATATGTTAATTAATAATTAAAAGGTGAAGAAAAATTAAAAAATTACATATGGAAAGCCAAAAAACTGAGTTACCGATAATTTTTGGAAAATTTCAATTTACTCAAATTTAATTAAAAAATAAATGATGAAATTATGGAAATAATAGATGGGAAATTGATTTGGGTATACGATATATCAAATGGATGACTCACATGTATAAAGAATGATACTTTGATGGCATTTTGAAAATTCAAGAGAGTGAATGTACATAAAAGTGGGTGGAGCATAGATTACCAAAAATAAAAACAATATAAAAAGTGTGTTTTTCTAATGCCCATCCCATTTTCATCGTTTCCATCTTCCAGCCCATGCTAGCCAACATAAACCCTTCTCCCCATCATCCCAATCTTCCATTTTAGACAATTTTGCTTCAAGTGATCCATAGCAAATTTTGATTCAAGTAATTAGTGGGCCATAGGATGTATTTTTTCTTGAGATCAAGAAGTGGTAGTCACTCAAATCTGGTGAAGTATTTCTAATTAGTGGAACCCACCAAAGGAATTTGAAGATTTAGGTAAGTGCTTAATCTACTTTAAATGGTGATGATGTTTATAAAGGAATATAATGCAAAAGTTGATTTATCTTCAAGGGATTTCAAACTCTAATTCAAGGGGTTTTACTGAAAATTTTAATAGGTAATTAAGGATTTGTTAGAGTCTAAAAATTTAATTATGAGGGCTATGCAAATTTCTCAATTAATTAAGGTAAGCAGGTAGTTGTTTTAAGTTATTTTAAGTTCAATTTGATTTCTTTGAAATATTACAATTTGGGCAACTATAATCTAAAATTTTTGTATATGAGAGATTTTAAATATGAATTATCTATCCCATGTAGCCATAATTAATTTATTGTATTAGCTTGAATTAAATTGCATTGAAAATAATGGAATTCAGATGAATAGTGCACTAATAGAATACCTTACCAAGTACCCCTTTTAAGGTTGATTAAGAACCAATTTAGTGATCGTATTTTGCAAAAAAAAAATATAAAGTTACAATAGATATAACTGAATACTATCATATCAAATTTCATGAACAAATTCTATTTTTTGACCCCTTAAAAAAATATGACCATTGAATACCCTGAAAATGAGATGCTGATAGTGTCCCACCCTTTTGACATTTTGCTTTATTTTAATCTTTTCATTTTGAATTAATTTAAAATTAAATTTTTACAAAAATTCTATTATATTATGAAGAAGTGACATAAAAATGTTGAGGTGAAAAAGACATGTATAATTTTGTCTAACATTTTTTCATTACATGTTCATATTTTAATTTTAAATTGATCAATTTACATTATTTTGACCTGAAATTTGGGTCAAAAATTTTTCATATTATTGAGAATCTACATAAATATTTTTAGGTCAATTGGATATTCACAAAATAGTAAATAATAATTTTATTTTAGCAATTATATACGTGTATTCTACGCCCCCGAGAATGCCGATAAAATTTAGTTTTGGTGCCTGATTGGCGCAGAGCCCAGTGTAATCATTTATATATTTTATAATGGCCATGGGACCAACCTGTGTCTGCCATGTGGCGAGGAGTGACCTTGTTGACCAATGGGCAGTTGTATGGGCAGCTGGCGCGACCAGAAGTTGCTATTGGCCTGGATGGCCTAATTGCTATGATTGGCGAGGAGTGACCTTGTTGACCAATGGGCAGTTGTATGGGCAGCTGGCGCGACTGGAAGTTGTTATTGGCTTGTGTAGGCGTGTTTATGGAGAATTGGTACTCTTGTGAGGTGATGGGGGTGGGGGGCCACTAGATACAGCAATATGGTTGGGTGGGCCTGGCAGGCTTCTAGCCGGAGTGTGAGGATGGACCTGACACATTGAAGAGTGAAAGGGTAGTGTTATGGTTTGTGTGCCTATCAGGGAGGAGTATGTGGATGATGGTGGGGTAGTATATAGGTATAAGAGATAATCATAGATTGGCAGATACAAAAGGTATGATGCATCGGTATTCAAGCCAATATTGCCCAATTAATTATGTATACGATATCATTATGAGTATGCATATGAAATAATTAATGAGATGTTAACATTAAAATCTTAATAAACTAGGCCACTAACTAACTATGACATTCTGTATATGGCATGGCATGGCATGTTTTGCCTGTTTGCATCTTTGTTTATTACTCTATTTGTCATTGTTTATTCCATTATTTATAGTCATGTTCTTCCGCTTACCTGCTTACTAAGTTTGCCTAGACTCACCCTTTTATTTAAATTTTAGCTGACAAGTCAGAGAATAGAGCCAAACAGGGTGTTGGATCTCGCAACGGGGCTAGGCCATGACACCAGTAGAGGCTTTACTCCTTTTCATGATGTATGATGATGTATATTGTTGAATGGATTTTGGATGTATATTAGACATGTATCATTACTTAATTTTATAGCATGTCATTTTATGGTGTGGGTGTATATGATTTGACAGCTAGGCTATAGTGTACCCCGATCTTGGTCTGTGGGTGTTGTGGTGATGTGTGTTTTGGAGGCGGTAGTTATATAATTTGTGTAGAAAATGGTGGGGCCTGTAGGTGGCCATATTATATTTGCATATTTGAGGGTATTTGTTATATAATTATTGTGGTTTACCATGTTGTATACAGGATAATGGTGGTAAATCAGGGGAGACTCTACCGGAATTTTCTCTAAATTTATCACTAGTGACGCTCTAGGGAGGAGGGGCATTACGATACATTTGAGAGATTCTTGCACTTTTTCTTTCATTAGGAAAGTAAAATAGATGTGAGCTTTATGCAGCAACTTAAAAAGTGTAATTCTTTTTTATCATGAAATAGTATGCATTTAAGAATCTAGACTTCTCAGCAAAATGAAATACACTTCATCATTTTGAATAGATTATTCATTACATAAATTGTTTGCTTCTTATACGAATGTTTTCATTTTCCTAGGTGTCTCTATAATTTTGTTTCATATTGTGTTTCATTTTTGTATCATGAATGTATTTGATTTAGGTTGTTCTAAACTAAACTTTAACATTCTATATAAATAAAATCATATTAGGAACAAATGAGTAAATTGATTAAGTATGGACATTAAAAGAATATAAAGGAATTTGAGTTCGAGTTGCCATACCTGCACATACCTTTCCTTTGTCTTTGGCCTCTTAAAACATCTTCTTCATCCAATATCAAGAAGCCATTTTCCCTTTGGCAGAACTTGATAATCTTTTCTTCTTCTTCTCTTTCTCTTCTTTGGGATGCTCCCCATCAATGCATGAGTCTTTTTCTTTTGGACGTTGCTCCTCCTTTTCTTTTAATTGGTTTCTTGCACTCAAATCAATCTCAATAATAGTATTAGTTTCATTTGAGTGTAAATCAACTTGGTTCACTTCTTCTTCTTTTGAGGATTGTTCCTCCACAACTAGTGCTTCATCACTTTCTTCTTCTTTTTGTTGCTCTTCTTTGTATTCTTCCTTTTCTCTATCTTTTCCTACACTCATGTTCAGCTTAATAGGAAGATTAATATCATCTTGGAGCAAATTATTTTTCCCCTTAGAAATTGCCTTTAACCTGTCTAACATTTCTTTTGCACTTTTACAGGTTAAGACAAAGTTGCAAATGGTGGGGTAGAGAGCATGTAGCAAGGCATTCATTGCCTTGACATTATCTTTCTGTGCTCTCTCTTCATCCTCAACAAAGCTAATAAAAATAGTTTTCCATAAATCAATGTCGTTAGCCATAAGACTAATTTCCAATCTCCTCTTCCATTGTGCATGAACAGATCCATCATAGTTGAGAGGTGGAATATCCTTCACAGAACATAAAGGATGATAGTATTGGGTTAGCCATGTGGATCTCTACAATTAGTTATGTAGAGAAGTATGGCTTAACCCAAGACGGGATTGGTGAATTGGGTATATAAAAATTCTTTGCTTAACCCCTATTAGAATATTTTTCTCTTTTCATGATTGTGTGTGGTGCATTTTAAGATAAATAATGAAAATAGTAAAGTGCATGAAAGATAAAAAAAAAGGCAAGCAAACACACACACACACAGACAACACAATTTTTATAGTGGTTCGGGAACCTTGTCCTTGTATCAACTCTTCGAAGAGCACACACTCATTGTGCCTTGGGTTCCACTATATCCCATATAATGGAAATACAAAGTGCTCCCAGCACACTTCTAGATTCCAGCTCTAGGGGGGTAAACAAGTGTTCCCAGCTCTCTTCTAGTTTCACAAGCTCACCAGGAAACTCACTGGTTTCTAAGATCACCAACAAAGTTGATGGTTTTCTAGAGATCACCAACAACTCTTCTAGTTTTCAAATTAACTTAAAAACTTATACACTTTTACAAAGTGTTACAATATGGCATAGGGGAAGACATGATCTTTTACAGCTGTAACAACATAGAAAGATCTTCCCAAAATGTAAACTCAATGGCCATAAGGATATGAAGGTTTAAGCTCAAGGATAAATAACTGAAAGTTATCCAACTGGACAGATGGAGTCTCTTTCTAGCTAGACAGACTCTCTTCATCTTCTACTTTATCCATAGTTGATTCCAGACATAGTTGGGCTTCTTGCACTTAGAGAATTGAATGAGTTCCTGATGTTTGATTCTTATTTAGCACTTAGAACCTTCAAGCATTTCATTCTCCTTCAATGGATAGTCTGTTTTAACCATTCAAAAGGTTGTCAACTACTTGGAAGAATATTATTGCAAAATCCAGCTACTGTAGAGAGTTGAATTTTTGATATTTAAAAATTGTAAATTTTTACTATAGCAAGTTATTGTAGCACCATTACTGTAGCAGGTCACTATAGCACCGCTTCATTTGAAGTAGTAGATGAATTAGCTAGCTTTGTCTATTGGTACTGTAGCAGATCACTATAGTAGATCACTATAGCAGTGCTTTGTCAGTTATTTGCCTGAAGCATCAGACGAATATCTGTCTGTTGGTATTGTAGTAGCGTTACTATAGCAATGTTACTGTAGCAGATTACTATAGTACCACACCACCTTGTCTGTTACTTCATTTGCTGAAGTTTTGTCTATTTTGCTATATCAAATTATTGTAGCAATCATCTATTGAATTTGTCTATTGACTTTGTCTACTACATCAAACTTCTTCTGTTACTTTATCTACTAATTTGTTTGAACCTTTGCTTCATCTTTCACTTTAGACAATCCACTTCATCTCAACTTTAGTAATTCACTTCGTCTTCCACTCTATCTTACACAATCCACTTTGTCTTCTACTTCCACTTTATCTGATACTGTAGTAGCATTGTAGCATTTTACTATAGCAAAAGTACTATAGCAGTGCACCTGTATTTGGAAATTTCTGCACTTTTGCTACATTGTTAACTTGAAAATTTTTATTATACATTTATCGACATATAATATACATAAGTTAGAGTATGGATAAATCATTTAAGCATAATTTCTTTTTCATGTAAAGGATATGTTCTACGAAGCAAACTTATCAAAATATGTTTATCCCCACATAATTTCCACAAGTTGTAGAACATGGATAAATCACAAATTGAATTATATTTTCCATTGTAAATCATAATATAATTATCCATATGAAATTTGCATTAGTTGTAAGGCATGGATATGTACTTTTAATCATGATTTTGTATCTATAAGCTCATTTAAGCACTTATTCTTTTTAATTCAAGAAGATATCTCTTTAAGGAAATTTTAACATACGATCCAAGGTATCATAAACAAGGTTGAAAATAATATGGATCAATATGATTTCCCTTTTAGACTTATATCAAGATTTATATGCTTTCGTAAATGATATTCTAGCAGAGCACGCATATTTCAAGCATATGTTTGTACATTTCAAGCTTTCTATACTACAAGCATCATTAGCATAAATCAAGTCTTAAGACAAGTTTTGTTATCATCAAAAGCATATAATAATCCCAATAATTTTTTGACTCGGCTTTAAGAGAAATTGCTTTCTTTCCCTTTGTTTCTTTTATATTTTTCTATTTCATTAATATCTCATGAGTCATGGGAGAATCCATAAGCTCTTCTACACTCATTATGTCTAGATCCTTGCTTCCTGTATTGTTATTACTTTAGGTATCCATTGCTTTGATAAAGATCTCTGAATTTTCTTCACCATTATGGGCTTTGCATACTTTTCTCTTAGGTTTTTCAGCCCATTTGTTATCTTTTGAAATCTTCCAACAATGTTCGAAATTGACTCTATCTCCTTCATGTTGTAAACTTCATATTCCTACACAGGAAAATTTATTTTAGTTTCTCTTACTTGTTTTGTTCCTTCATGTGTAACCTCTAGTTTGTCCTAGATTTCCTTTGCTATATCGTAAGAGGATATCTTATAAAATTCAGAGAATGTAAGAGCACAATAAAGATAGCTCTTTGCCGTAGCATCTTTTTCAACTGCTAGAATGTCCTCAGAAATGTATTTATTTTTAGTGTTTAGGACAATCATTCCATCTTTGATGGTTTTCCGTAGCTGATAATCTTAGGCAATCAAGAAGTTTTTCATTCTTCTCTTCCAGTATCCATAGTTTGTACAATCAAATAATGGAAGTTAGGAAGTAAATTAACCTTTAGCAAAAGTGTTGTGGAAATAGTTAGCCATTATGATCTCTTCACAAGTTATATGAATGGAATAGTAAGGCATAACTGGTGAAGCCTGCTCTGACACCAATTGTTGGTCCCATTCAGATGGTGACTCAAGAGAGGAGGGGTCAATTAAGTCTCTAAAAATTTTGGCCAGATAGTAATTAAACTTCAAGACTAAAGAAATTACTGATAACACAATACATTTAGACTGGTATTTTATAATGGTTCAGCCCTTCACTTGGGTTCCTACTCCACTTTTATGAGTTAACCTTCTCTACTAAACTCAGGTTCCACTAACACCTTCTTTGATTAGTAACCTTCTGATTAAACAAATACACATATTGGTTTCCAAGCTCACTAAACAACTTATACAAATACTATGCAAGTATCCTACTTACTTTCAGTACATAGATGCAAGTCCTTGACTTGCTGAAATGTGCAAAAATAAATGTGTACAAGTATGAATGCCTCTAATAGGTTGATTTTGTATGAAGTTTGAAAGAAGTAAACATAAATAATATAGCAATAAAAGCAAATTCAATCTCTAGAAGTGCTTGAATGAATGACTTTGAATGCTTCATTGAATGAACTACAGTTGTGTTGTTGTGGAAGAAAAGCCTTAAAGACTTAGTAAATGCTTTATCTTATTTTTTGGTGTAAAACTATTATCTTCTTCATTCTCACTTAACTTCTTTTATATTTGAGATCTTTGACTTTCTCTATTGTGGTAGGTGAGAATCATTAAATGCTGAGAAATATTTGAATTTATAACCATTGTACTTTTAGCGCAGTTTTGGAGTCCATGAATCAACATCAGATTCTCAAAAATTTAGGTTGTAGGTAGTTTCTCCGCACACTTTACACATCGCCATCTCTTTAAATGCACCAAAGAGGGGTTTTGAAGGCTCTGAAGCAACGCGACAGGAGCGACTCGCGTTGGTTCATGAACTCTGAAGGATTTCTGTCTCCGAAATACATCACTTAGCTCTGAAGTATTTTTTTCTAACCCTAACGAGTGGTATTCACTGAAGAGTGTTCTATTAACTCCGAAGGCTCTCGTAATTGTCTCTAAAATGCCTTGTCGATTTCAAAGAACTTGACTTAATTTTGAAACTTATAAGTCCGTGACTTCAAAGATTTTGGAATTGTGACTTTGAAGCAACTTGATTGGCTCTGAAGTGATTTTAATTGACCCCAAAGGCTATGAGTTATAATTCTGAAGTAGTATCATCTGTCTGTGAAATGCTTCAATGGCTCTGAGTCATTTTTCACTGAATCTGACACCTATGATTTTTTTATCCCAAAAGATTACACCTTTTGTCTCTAAAGTCTTCCAGTGGCTTTGAAGCATTAACCTCTTATCTCCAAAATTCTTTGAGCAACTCCAAAGGAATGAAATTTAAACCCAAAGTTGACTCCGAAGCTCCCTTGAAAACTTTAAATTTTCTTTTTTCTTCTTTTAAGTATATCTATAATTTATATACTTAAATTTCTTGAGAATTTACTTGGTTTCTTCCTTTGATCATAATGAATATTATTCTCAAATTAAGTATTGAAAAATATTTCTACAAAATGCTTGAGAATGAATTGTTACTACCTTAATATTTTACTCATGTCTTTGCTCATTATCAAAACATGGTTGGTTAAGAATATTCATCATCAAAATAAAGCTATTTCAAGAGTTTATGTTCAACACATTTTGCACATTAGATATCAATACTCAAGGTATATAATTAAGATAGAACTTTTAAGCTCATTGTCTATCATCTTAGTGGAGATTGATTATCTAGGAGGAAGCATGTTTTGATTGAGAGAGATGATACTGCTTTAGGCTTTATTCTTGTATTTCACTTAGCTTCCTCAACCTTCTTCGTTGACACTGCACTAACTTTATATTGCTTTAGAAATTTCTACTTGTTGGAGGTAGTTGGCTTTCTTTTGAATGTTGAAGATTGTTCTGATTTCTCTTGTTGAAAAGTTGTCTTCTTGAGAAACTCATTTTGTAGGTGGAAAGCCTGCAGTGTTGTTCTTGAAAAAGATGCTTTTCCAATTTTAGCAAATACTAGATAAAGAATTTTCTGCTTGACTAACTCTTTCACTATTTTGGAAAGACACCCATTAAGCCTGAAGAGACACAAACGCTAAACATTGCAACCTTTATTAGAGTGTACATTGATTTCCTTTGAATTTGTTTCCTTCTTTAGCTAAGCTTGATTTGTCCGATTTGCTTTAATAAAATCTGCTTCAAATGAGATTTTGATAAGAGAGTGCAGTCAGTGATATCTGGTATAGGTGGCTTCTACTCTTCATGATATGTCCTATTTTATCTAAGGACTTTGTCTGTTCATATTTTGAACTTATATTTTATAAGTAATAGACAAAGTGGCTCTAAGTAGATCCATAATAGAAAACTTTGTTTTTGCAATTCTGTCAGAGATGGTTATAGCATTTTACTTCGTGTTCTAATTTATCTATTGTAAACAGATGAATTATAGAGGTGCAGATGAAGTTCTTCTTCTTTATTACTCTTCAGTGGATGTTCTCTTAATAGACGAAGTTTCTTTCATCAGGTGAGGTAGCTTTGTCTATTGCGTTGTCTGTTGTAAGTAGCAGATGATCCCTATGGCGCGGACAAAGCTTCTTCACAGCTAACGAAGTGACTTTCACTAGATAAAGTCTTCTTTTCATCAACCAAAGTGGCTTTGTCTATTGTAAATAGCAAATGATTTTTCCTGGCAAACAAGGCTCCTTCCCTAATAGACAAAATGACTTTGTCAATTGTTTGTCTATTGAAATTACCAGATGAAGTTGCAGGCTACAGACAAAGTTTTCCAAATGGTTTGTCTATTGGTTTGTCTATCATAAGTGATAGACAAAGTTGTGGCATGCAGATGAATCCTCCTTTTAGTTTTTCATATGATGGGTAGTCTATTAGAAGTAACAGATGAATCATTGAGACATAGATGACTTGTTTCTTTAGTGGTTGTCTGATCATTTGCAAATGGTAGACAACCCTTGCAGATAGGGTTATTCTTTTGTAGCTGCTATGTTGCTCCAACTTTGTCTTCTATATTTTTTGCAAAAATTGCAAATAGGTTCCTTTGCCTCTTTATTTTTTAGAAGAGCTTTATATGAGAGACAAATGATTGAGTAGGCTTCTTCATTTATTGGATTTCAGCTCCATTTCATCTCTTACTTCTGTAAATTGAATTTGTCCATTTGTTGCGGACAAGTGTTGATTATAAGTAGTTTTTCTGACTTGTCTATGTGATGATTTGTTTGAATCTTCCTGAGGCAGATGTTGTTTAACATTGACTTTATCTGTAGATGATTTGCTCGATCACTCGTCAAAGCCTGAACTTCATTGCTACAAATATACTTGATGGCTTCTTTTCAAAGTTTTAGTACCATTCTTTCTAAGAATTCTTGTCTTGTTTTCTATCAGTGAATTGTGCTTGCTGATGCATTTGATGTGTGCACTATCCACTCCATTTGAGTTGTTTCTCTATATTCTCATATCTGTTTCTGCAATGCTTAGGAACAAAATTGTTAGTACCACACAAGTTCACTCATATGTTGTTGCTCATCATTAAAACTTGGTTTCCGCCACATGCACTATTTGATTCAACAACCTTCTCCAAAAACAACCAGAAAACCAAAAACCTTACTAGCCCCAAAATCAAAAACATCCAAAAAACCATCTTCTATTCCCATACAACAAACTGTCCAGACAAAACCAAAAGGGAAACCCATAATTCCACCTCCCAAAGTTCACAAAAAGGCATCTCCTCCATGATATACTCTATATTGTGAGGAATACATGGCTTGAATAGATGCAAACACTAAATTCATTCTCAAGAAGCAACCTCCTCTTTTTCTTGAACTCTTAGACCCCCTTGAATGACTGCATCAATATCATCTATGTTTCAACATACAAAAGCCCCTTCTTAACAGAAGAACTACCCACTTGCATTCCCAAAGAACCCACTTTTATTCCCCCTCTTCTTCCTCCTAGAATCAAGAAGGTTGTATCTAAACCCAAATCATCTACCACACAACCCACTCAAACACTCACAACCAAAACCATAACTCCTCCTTCCACCACTACACCTTTAGAAAACCACCACTTCTTCCCTCTAACCTATAATATAAAGCCAAGAAATAACTAATTGCTATATTTAAGCTTCCATCTTCTTTTTCTGGCTACATTTATTTTTTTCTATCATGTTACTTCATTTCTATATGCTTTTTCTGTTGTATCTTAAACTGCAATGATGTATTTTTTTTGTTCTACTATATCTAAATACCTCTTGCTGTATAATATAGTTGTCAATCTAATGTACAAAGTTCTATCACTTTAATGCAATCTGTTATTCCCTTTTGCTTCATTCTTTTTTATTATGACAAAAAGGGGGAGAAAAATAAGACAAGAGAAATAATTTCTTTAGTACATTCATTATACATATATTCAAGGGGAGCTTACCTGAGCCCCACTAAGTATGAAAAAGCACATTGCATACATTGATTATTCTGAATTTTTGAAGTCTAACCCCTTTGCTAAGCTTGATTTTGATGATGAATGAGATTAAACAACTAAGTTTTGATAATGAAAAAATAAATGAGTGAAGAATTAAGATACTAATAAATTACTTTCCAAGTTTTGCAGCATTAAATGTCAAAATAGATTATAGGAAAGTAACTACAAATATTAAAGGTGTTAATTATTATGTTAACCCTTTGAAGAAAGATATACAAAAGAATGCTCAAATAAAAGGATATTCAAATGTCATCAAGAAGTAATTCAGAACTTGCTTAGAGGCTTAGCATGAAAGACTAGAAGTTAATCATAAGTTACAAAGAAGCATTTTAGAACGACATATGTAACTCAAAAGCACTCAAAAGTTGCCAGATGTAACCCAAAATCATGCCAGAAGCATATCAGAATTGACTCAGAATCAGAATGTAATGATATCGCACAATAGAAGACATATAAAAGTTATTTAGAAGCATGACAGAAGTAAAAATAGAAAATCTGTATATTCTTAGAATTTCTTTAGAAGTACACTAGAAGAAACTTCAAGGCACACAGAATTATGCCAGAAGAAAGCTTGGCATGTTAGAAGCAACTCAGAATATTAACATGCTACGCAAAAGCAGTGCAAAACCATGATATTCAACACAAAAGTAATACAGAACCATGACATGCAATACAGAAGTAGTGCAAAACCATGATGCACTGCAGAGAATCAACTCAAAAACATTCTCAAAATTGTGTTCACAAAAGCAAAAATCATGAAGATATACAGAAGCAAAGCCTAAGCTTCATAGGCAAATCAGAGGCTACTTATAAGTTCTTTAGAAGCTTTACATGTGACCTTTGAAGAATAAGACAATGCATAGAAATTCTGAAGAAGGATATTGCAAAAATATACTTACCATAGAAACTCTAAAGAACAACTTTGGAAGTTCTGTTAGGTTATAAATCAAAGGACAGAAGTTCTAAGGACACTACTCAGAATTTCTGAATTCTGACAATTTGTAAAAGTCGTTACCAACTCTGCCTAATTAATTTGAAAATGGTGCCAAAGGTTGGAATAGTTAAAACTTTTCAAATACTATATAAAGAGGATTAAGATGAAAATTAATTATTAGAGATTACATTAAAACTACTTTGAATCAAAAAGTGCATTCACAATCTCACTATTTCAACTGCTACGACATTGACAAAGTATTCAGAGGCTTTAAAATTAGATTTGTGTCAACTTCAAAAGGAGTTTGAATCTAATCTCATTGCTTACTTTATTCTTTCAATTAAGTTTTAATTTTCATACATGTATTCTTAAGTAAGAGGCATTATTTTTGTACTTTCCATTTAAAAAATAAAAAGTTAGTTGGTAAGCTCTATGAAACCAACAGTTTGTAAGAGTTTCTGGTTAGCTTTGAAAAACTAGTAAGTTAGTTGGTAAGTTTGGAAACAAATGTGTAAACGTTTCTGGTGAACTTAGAAAATGAGTAAGTTGTTGGTGAACTTGCAAAATCAATAAGTGTTATAGTGGAACCTAAGTTCAGTAAAGGAGACTAACTTAGAGAAGTAAAGTAAGAACCCAGGAAGGGCCGATCCACTATAAAAATACTATGTATATGTGCTACAAATTATTCTCTCTTTTATTTTAAATACATCTCTAAAGTTATTGGCCACAACTTTTGAAAGCTCAATTCAACACCCCTCCCCCTTAAGCTACCATCGAGTTAAGGACCAACAAGTCCCATAGTATAGCTTAACCCAAGAGGGGAGGGGTGAATTAGGTATATAAAAATTCATTGCTCAACCCCTATTAAAACATTTCCCTCTTTTTATGATAGTGTGTGGTGCATTGTAAGATAAATAGTAAAACAGTAAAGTGCATGAAGGATAAAGCAAATAAACAAACACAAACACAAACACAAATAAAACAATTTTTATAGTAATTTAGAATCCCATTCCTACGTCCACTCTTCCAAGTGCACACACTCATTGTGCCAAGGGTTCCACTATATACCATATAGTGGATATACAAAAGTGCTCTTAGCACTCTTCAAGATTTCAGCTATAGGGGGCATAAATAGTGTTCCCAACATTTTTCTGGATTCTAGCTCTAGGAAGCATAAACATAGTGCTCCCAACACTCTTCTCATTTTCATAAGTTTACCAAGAAACTCACAGGTGTCGAAGATCACCAGCAAACTTGTTATTTTTTCAAAGCTCACCAACTACTCATATAATGTGGTTTTCTTAAACTCATGACAAACTTGTTGGTTTTTCAGTTTAACTAGTAACTAATACACATTTAAGCACATGGGAAGATGATATCATTTATAGCTCTAGTAATTCAAAAAGATCTTTCAAAATGTAAAGATAATGGCTATAAGGATATGCAAATTGAAGCTCAAAAAAGATAGATGATGGTTTAAGCTCTTGGCCATGGGTGGAAGGATTTTCGTAAGGATAAGCTCATTTGAAAAGTATTCCTTCACCACCTTGAATTATTTCACCTTTTCTCCTTAAACAGATTTTCCAAAATTTTAATCTTTGAAGAAGATGGGTTCTTTTGAATGTAGAAACAAGAGCGGCAATGAATGAAGAAGTCCATTGAGATTTCTATCGTTGTAGTCCATGCCTTTTTTATTTGTCTCGAGCTGCTACATCGTTGTTATTTCATAGAAAGGAAGATAAGCTATTTATGAAATGTCTTTTCTCATTTTGACTTGTTACAACTTGAAAACTTTCAGTGTTAGTGTTGCCAAAAAATTATGCCTGAAATAAGTTTGCATAATTAAAGCATGAATGCATATGCCATTTAGATGCAAGTTGCATAAATCATTTTTCCTCTGACAAGTTATGGCCTCTCTCTGTCTACATTTGTTTGTCATAAGTTGTAGATGAATTTTTTCATTAGATTGTCTATCAGTCAATCCTTCATAACAGTGATTTGTTAGGAGAACTGTGGTGCCATAGACAAAGTCAATCTGATCGTTAGACAAACTCTACTTTATCTGTTATAAGTTTTAAATGAATTCCTCCAAGAGATTTGTCTGTCAATCAATCCTTCATGGATGTAATTTGTCTATTGTAAATACAAATAAACACTAGGTGGTGCAGACAAAGTCGAACTAGTTGACAGACAAACTTTGCTTTGTCTACATGAACAGACAAAGTATGATGCTATACTTTTGTTCCATGTCCATCTGTTGTCGGTGGCAGAGGAATTCTATTTTGTCTTGTTTGAAAAAACAAAGTATAATATTCATTTGATGTACATGATAGACAAACGCTGCTTACTTTATCTTGGACAAATTTCTCTATACTTCATCTATAGGTTTGTCTGTAATAAGTTGCAGATGAATGTGCATGTGTATTGAAATTTCTTTGTCCAAGTAGCTACTTTGTGTATGCAGCTTCGTCTATCCTTACTATGTAGCTTCTACTTCATCTTCCACTTTGTTTGTCACTTTGTATGTAGGAAGTAACTGATGAATTTAATCTTGCAGACAAAGTCAAGTTCCTTATTTGTTCTATATTCTTTGAGCAGCAGATGGAGTTCATCTTTGTAACTTCTTACTTCATTCTTGATTTATCTATCTTGGCTCAGCCAAAGTTGCACTCCTTTTTCTATTCATCTTGCCTTTTATCCTCAGATGAATCTATTTTTCTAATTTTATTGGTCAGACAAAGTTTTCTTCCCTTTGTGCATGATTGTCTAGGCAGTCATTCCTTCTTTCTTTTATCTGAGAGCTTGACAGAATTACTTTTTAATTTTTCTTAGACAAACTTTGTTTCATCAGTATAGATATTTTGAGTTTCTTGAAGAACTTTATGCCCTTTGACCATGGCTTTATCTTTAACTACTTCTATCATTCACATTTGTCTATAGAAGTTTTCTCTTTGGATTTAACAAAAAAGGCAAGCTCAATGTAGCATATCTTTGAAGCCTTGATTTCTTCTTTTTCAACCTTGATTTCTTCTTCTTCTTCCATAATTTTTAGCAGTTTAATCCCTTTAGAATGTAGCAGATAGTTGCAGTAGTTTGTTGCAGATGATTGTGATCCTGCACTTAGAAGTTTTCTACACTTGCTACATTGTTAACTTTCAAATATATTGTCAAAATACATTTTATCCTCATGTGATTTTAACATATTTTAGAGCAAGGATAATATACATCTCTATTTAAGTACATAATGTAAAAGCTTAATTAAGTATGGTGCTAAGTATGATTCAACAAGTTTAGGTATTAATAAATAATTAATAATGCTAAGTGCACCATAGAGTAAAAGATGTATGCTTGCATAGTTAAACAGTCATGATTATATATTCATATCAATTAACATTTATCAAAACATAATTATGCATATGATCATTAAGGCTTTAAGCACACACATTCTTTTATAAGTTTTGTATTCAATAAACACATATATAATAATCCTAACAATAGGGATATTTGTTAAATCCTAGAATTTTAAGATAAGGAAAATTTTCTAAATAATTATTTTAGAAAATTATGCACATGAATTAATTGAATTTGTAAAGGGATCTAATTATGCAACTTCATGTAAGTTATGGGCATGCACATAATTTTCATATAAATGGGATTAAATTGAATCATGGACATGTAACTATGAGAGGGATGATTAAGGGATTTAAATTAATGGAATTATTGAAAGTTAAGGCTACGCATGTAGGGTTTTGGGAATGCACTACTAGAGCAACAAAGTGATAGAAAGATAAAGTGCTCCCCCACTCTCCTTTCACCCATTCATTCCCTCTTTCTCTCCCTTTCTCCGCACATACAAACCAACCTTTGCAATAGCACATTCAAGCCTACTTCTTCCTTAATTTCTTTCAAGAAAAACTTCCCTAAACACATGCAATCATCCATGAGTCATGGTGCTTAAATTCTCCCCCATTTGGACGGTAGTAAGAAAGGAAAATTTTGATTTTTAACCAAGAGGACCCATCCTTACAAATGGTGAAGGAAACTAGGGGATTGGAGTTGATTTGTGGTGAAAACAACCCAAAGAAAACATGGTGTGTGTTTTTCCCAAAAGCGCAATTCAAATTTTCATTTAATAGGGTTGTTTTGTGAATTTTGGGATGACCTATATTCAAAATTCCATAGGGAAATCAATCATAATGATCAATTGCAGTAATAAAGTGGTCTTTAACATAAGAAACCTCTTGCATATGGCTGCCCACTAAATGGCCAGCAACATTTTTCTAGCTAGACAGTGTATTTCGTGGGTAACAAGTTGGGTAGCAATTTGGTTGGGTTTGAAGCATGAGAAATTCATTAATAGAGCCTGATTTTATTGATTTAATTAATGGTTTTATGTTATTGGAAATACATAAAACTTATTACACTTTGTTGAAATTTGATAGTTAGAATGATATATATGAGGTGTTTGATGAAATGACTCTACTAGATGCAAAAGTAAATTTGAATGATTTTATTGCAGCCCCTAATTAGCCATTAATTAGGCACAAAAAAGGTATTGAATGCATTTAATGAATGATTAAAGAGGGGTTAAAAATTGGGCAATAATATTGTAACACCTATGGTGTTTGAAATATGAAAATGGGTAGAGTCTACTCTATGAATTTGATAAATGTCATTACTTTGGGCTATATAAAGTCAATGAGAAGAAAAGAACTGAAATGGTAAAATGCAGCAAAATCGTGTTTATCATCAATATGATGGCCTAAAATAGTCATCATATGTATTGTAATGTGTGTGGAACATTAGTTTGAGCATTGGATGCAATTTGGAACGAAAATGGCCTATGGAGTCGTTTATGTATGAAAATGATCGGTAAAAAGAACTGAATAGGTGATTTTTAGCAATTGGCCCCAAATAAAGTGATGAATAGCTTAAACATACCATATTTCCTATATGTGATGTGTGTGAAGTGATTATTGAGATATTTGAAATATTTTATGTAAAATGGGGCTATGGTGATCTTTTATAAGTGTTAAAGCTGAATTTGGAAAAAGGGGATCATTGTGACTAAATTTTGACATAGATAATGGATTATTTAGAAAAAGTGTTATACATAGAAGTTGTATATTATTAAATTATCTATCCAATGGAAGAAAAATCACTACATTCTGATGTCATATGAGAAAGAGATGACTAATATACTAAAACTATTTTGTATGCTAAAAAATAACAAGATGAATGAGACAGGTCAACTTTATTTAAACTTTTGATATATTTTTGGACTTATTTGGGAAAATTTTCAATTTTAACTAAACGTTTGATATATTTGTTGACTTATTTGAGAAAATTTTCAACATAAAGGTTGTAGCCCTTTAAGGTATCTTTCTGATGAATCAAGAATCATGTCATTTGGATGTTGTATGTGAAAGATATGATCAAAATACCAAAATGGTATCTGATTATTAAGTTGGGCATCTTTCGGGTGATTACTAAGGCATTAGAAATTTATGCCTTAGCATTGGAATTTTGATGCCGTAGCATAAGATTTTAATATTGTGGCATCACTTCAGAAACATGGTTTTTTAAGGCATCCATCGAGTTGGATGCTGTAGCATTAGAATTTGATGCTATGGCATTGGACTGGATGCTGAGGCATCCAAATTTGATGTCGCGGCATCATTTCAATATGGGGCAAAAGTTTGGATAGTCAGTGACTCGATGTTGCAGCACCAGTTTTTTATGTTGCGACATCGTTTCGATGTTGTGCCAAAACACCCAAAAAATTTAACTTTTTAAAGGGCTTTTTAGCCCATTTCATTCCTTTTTCTTTCTTTCTCTTCTTCCCTTATTCCCATTTCTTTAAACCCATAATGCCAAGTCTTGATTCTTGGCATTGTTTGCTAGAAATAATGGAGTTTTAGAAGAATACTTCTTCATCATCCCTTCTAGCCTGAGTTTTTCTAATTTGGATGGTGAAATCAAAGGAAAATTCTATTTAGCCATGATTGAGGGAGGATTCATACATATGGAGGTTGAATCTTCATGGGAAAGAGGATGACATGTCCGAAATTGAAGATAACATGCTTTCTTCCATCCAAAAATTGGATTTTTGTATACCAGGGTTTCTTATATTCTGTGAACAGTAACTTTTGGAAGAGATTTGATATGGAATCGATGTAGGAATCATAGGGAAAATGATTTTGTGGATTGATTATGGTGATTTGGGCATAAGAAATTATGATTTTTTTGCTTGTTAGGGTTTTGTGAATAGTGACTTTTGGGGAATTTATGAATTATGTAAAATTAACATGGGGAAATTGATTAATATTAGAATTTTGATGTTTTGGGATTTATATAGTTTATGGTAATTGGAGAAATTATGTATGGACTATATAAGCCATAAATTAGTTGGATTAAAGACTTAATTGAGTTGTTTTAATGGTATCTAAGTATTGATCATGTCATATACCAAATAAATATGGCTGCATGTAATTGGACTGACCACAGTATTTAGGATTTGTTCTATATTGATTTGATGTGAATTATGCAAAGTTGCCTTTGTAAATGAATGGTCTATTTGTGCGTATAGGGTAAATTGGATATGGTTGGGAAGCTGTGGAGCTTGTGGCATTATGGAGAATAAGTCATCAGCCAAGTAAGTAGACTATATTTGTATGTTTAATTAATTGAATGGAGATAATTATTATCTCTAAATTTATTTTATGACATGTGGATGCATGAATGGAATGAAGGAATAGTGATTATTCCCTATTTTGTATAGGAATTTGTAATAATAAAACGAGGATGTTGAATATCTCATCAAAGTGAAATGTAATGCATGCTTGATTGAAAGGGATAGATTATCCCTTGACTTATTTATGCTTGGTTATCTTAAGGATGGTGAATATCTTGAATTTGAATATGTGAATTGAGAATTTGAAAATTCTAAAATGTATGGTTTGGATGAAATATGTTTATATATTCATTTTGTTATGGATTGGACTTTATATGTGTGGAATATGAGTAGGGATACCTAAGGGATCCCTATTATTGATTATCATTTGTTATTCATAATTGTTTGTTATATAGTTTGCATACTGAGTCTGTTTAGACTCACCCCTATTTATTTATTTTTAGTTGGTAGGTCAAGCCATGGAAGATAACAATGATAGAAAACATAGAAGAGTAAACTATTTGAGATGTAAATTTACCTTGTACAAAATGTTGTATTATTTCAGTGGGGTTAGAATTCCTTTGTGTTTGAAATTTAAATGTTGAATCCTTATATTCAAATGATTGTAAATCATTTATAATGAGAAGGAATAACAAATTTTATTTGTAATTCTAGAATTATGATTATATATATTATTCAAAAGATTCTAATGATGTAAAAGTGAAATATTGACATGTCCTATTAAAGTATTTATGATTGTGTTAAATCAATTAAAGTCCCCTTAGGTGTACTGCCATCATGAATTACCTCGATCTTGGGCAACTGTGGAATAGTGGATGTTTGTATTTAGAATTTATATTATTGTTTTATTTATGTGCTATATAATTATAAGCTCTGCCAAATTTTGGGCAGAGCACCCCACCTTAAAAGTGGGCAAATATTAGTGAAATATAGTGCAAAATGATAAGTCGTACCTCGGAAGGCGGGGCGTGACAAATATGGATACATGGGAGTGCAATTTTTGCACTTGAAATGCATTAGAAAAGAACTCCCAATTTGGACAGCTTTGTGGACAACTTTTTGTATCTAAACATGACGATTATTTAGCTTGAAACAGTGCATGAAATGGGAGAGAAAACATTTAGGTTTATGCCCTTAAAATCATGATAATTCCTAGAGGAAGCACTATAATTGTGATTTGAGTGAAAACCCCCAAAACTGGATCATATGGAATCTTAAGTTGAAATGGGTGATAATTTCCACTAGAACAAGTGTATGGAATGTCTAATTAAGTGGATATACCCTAATGAGATGATTGGGTGAACTTCACATAATCGATGAGATTGAGTTAAATCTTCCATTTAGACATATGTAAATTTAAATGTGGTACATCTTATGTGTGTAGGATTTATTGGAGATTGACTTGGGAGCCAAGTTGTTGAATTGGGAGGATTGCATAGTGATTCTCTATTAAGGTAAGTAGGTTCCTTTTTGTTATAAATTTATGAATGGTCTATTGATGAGGATAGTGAGTATCCCATGATTTGCATATGAGCACCATGTTTTGAATGGTAATTATTATATTGCATTATGATTTGAATGATGAAATTATACATTTCCATGTATTTACTTTGCAACTTGGATTTGGCTATATGTTATAATGAATTTTTGTTGAAATTGCATTACATGGAATTTCATTATGAGTCATGAGTCATAGGGGTAATGATTGATTCATACGGTACATGGTGGTATCTTGAAGACAATGTGGTGTAAATGTAACTTGGTGACTTGTGACTCTAATGTGGTATGGTTATGCATGGCAGGCATGTGGATGACATGACATTTATATAGTGGCTATGATATGATATGCCTTAGTAACTATGACATTGATTTACCTTAGTGGCTATGATATTGATTTGCCTTAGTGACTTGTAATATTGACATGAATTGCCTTGGTGGCTGGAAATAAGGTGCCTTAGTGGCGTGTGACTATATGTGGTGGTAAATAAATATATATGAAATGTATTGCATTGATATGGGTTTGAGCATATTCTGATGATTCTACTATTGCACAAGTATGATTGACTTATGTGGTATAGGTGTGTTTTGTTTATTGAACCAACCTCTTTACTAGGCTTGATTTTCATGATGAACATATCTATCCAGCCAAGTTTTGATGATAAGCAAAAGCACATAAGTGAAAGTTTAAGCTACTGATTATTATTTCCCATGTGTGCAGTAAAAAACAATATATCAGGAAAATAGCGTAAGTAAAAAACACATATGAGAATACATCAGAGACAAGATCTACAAATATATGAGGAAGAAAACATAAATGCTCATATAAGAAAGAATGACACTGAAATTTTGAAAAACCAATGTATGAAACCACTACTAGACATGCCTCACAACACTACCAAAGTAATTCAAATTTGTTCTCAAAGTTAGGCAAAAAATCAAAGCTTCAAAATGAAGAAAAATCTAAGTTCTGTACTCAAGCAAAGAAACAAACACTGAGAAAGCAAGTTCGGACATCACACAAGTAATTCATGACATGGAACAAAACCTTGACATTGCTAAACAAGAAGTCACGATCCTAGAACTATAAAGTCATTCTTGGACATAAAATCCAGACATAGGCACTATTGAAGACTAAAGAGAAAAACCAAATGTGTCCAGAAATCAAAATCCAAAAATCCTATGTGCTAAATCCTAGACATAGTAATAACTAAAGATGCAAGTCTGAATTATTAACCTTGGACATAGCAAACTAAATTCTGGACATAGCTAGGATCAAGTCGTGTGACAAAACACAACTAAAACCAATCCAAGTTTGAAATGTTTATTACAGACATAGAGATCATTTCCGGATATGACGATTCACTTTAAGACATGATTGAATATGGTGTTACAAGTTATTTCGGACATGGCCACTCAAATCTATGCATGGTGAATCATTTCCAAACATATAAGAATAAGTTAGTTGTAAGCCAAGCATCAGTCTAAGTCCAAAATTTTAATTCCAGACATGACTATTCAAACCCAGACATGATGGTTCATTTTAAGACATGAGTAAAGTAGTTAGTTTCAAGCTAAATGAATTAAACAAGTCTAAAAACTAACTTTGGACGTGGAAACTAAACTCAAACATGACTCAATAGATCTCAGACATGAAAACCTACGAGAGAGCTCTAACGGACAAAAAATCTTCTCTATTTGCTTGCATTAAATGAACGTCGTCTTCTCCAATGGGCAGAATTAAATTCAGCTATAAACGGAGTAAACAAAGGTCATTCTAAAAAGGAGAAATGATTGAGAAAAGTAAGAGAAGAAAAACAAGAGCATTTACTCTTATACATTAAGTTTTCTTCTAACTCCACAACGCCAAAAAGCTATTTGCATTCAAAGCTTATTCTCTGCAGCAACTCAAGGGAGTTTGAAATTCTTTGTATTTATTGCTATATTTTATTTCCACTACATTTAATTTTGTACAAACTCAGCCTATGTAAGAGGCATTTATTCTTGTACATTTTTCATTAATTGGGATAGCAAGCAAGGTGTCACACCATGCCTCGGGGCCTATGCATTTTCTCATTACCCTATATTTTTCCATTTTTAAGGGAGAATTCTGCCTAATAATCTGACAAAGTCTACCCTAAATTATATGGATTTAAACCAGTGTAATTATTAAACATATATAAAACCTAAATTTATTTACTATAAAATAACAACATAAACTACTAAACTCGCCCAACTTACCCACAGTTGCCAAGAATCGGACTCACCCCGTGATGACAATAAACATGACCAAAATATTACAAATTCATCTACAATATCATGATGACATGGTAATACATTTCATTATACATCATTTGATATCTTTTAATTACAATTACACAAATACACTACAATTCCATTTCATCATATTTCAAGGAAGGTATCTTCATTACTTGTTCATCCCTCCCAACCCTTGGTTGGGATTCTTTATTGATCTTATTAGCTAAAAGAAATAAAATAAGAAGGCGTGAGTTCAAGTAAACTCAATAAGTATGCTGAATAAAAAGGAATAGTAAAATATAGCATGTTCAACATTAGAACATAACCAAATTCATCATAACATAATCCTAAAATACACAAATGAGGCTCAAGTCCTCACCATTCTATCATATTACATATCACAAACTAGATGTAGTTTAACAAGTTTAGGCCTTTCTGACACCTCATAACATAATAGTGTCATGTAGACACTTCATATCATCACCGTGCCATTTAGGCACAACACATTATACAGGCATAAGGGAATCCCTGCAACTTTTCTATTAACAAATTTTCAATTCTTCTATCTATGCATATCATTATGGAATATGTCCCATTTCATCAATATATATATATATAATTGTGTAATATAATGAACAACCTACTCTTGGGATATTCAAAATCCCTGTCCATACACATATCAAGGAATATTCACAATTTTTTTAGCTACACATTCATTTACATTATACAATAATTTTATACATGTAGACATACAAGTAGCCAGGAATCCATTTCGTAATCAAACTTACTTATATAGAACAAATGGGATATTAACTATCCCCATTTAATTCATACATGCCCATGCAAAACATGAGACATCTGCTATCCCCACCCAACAATATATTCACATATGAATCAAAAGGGAGCCTACTTACCCGAATGAAGAAACTTCCATAATTCCTCAAGTTTCATCATTCAACTTCCAATCGATGTATGTATGATCCTACATATAAAACATACATTATAACTTCAAATTACATATATTTTTCATCCAACGATAGTTCTAACCAAGGAATTTCAAGTTCATTAGAAAATTTTCTAAATACCATGACCTATCCATTCTACATTCCATTCATGGAATAAATTCTCAATGTACTTTCAGTATAATTTTCTCTTTCATATTTTATAAACTAGTTGCCCAACTTTGATCCCTTTTTACTATTCTTTACATCATTCATGCACATATCAAATACTTCATAGCAATACTTAAACATTTAACCCCACCTTACCTCTCACCGAGGTATTTCCTCAAACATCTTACATACATAAATTAAAGTGCTAATTTCTGCAAAAGTGTAGTAGATCACTTACATCCTCAACATGACACAATGCATATTTAACCTGTTTAATATCAAAATAGCTTAACTCATATATTCATTCTCATTTGGGCATTTCATCAAACATTACCGTTATATCATTTAAATTATAACATTTTAGTGAAATGTTTCAAGGAAATTTCATTTCTAGCCATATATGCTCATTATACGATATGATTAATAGTTCAATAACTGTAAAAACAAACTAATTAAGTCTTTAATTTAATCAATTTCTCATTCATACACCCCATACTCTAAAATACTTTCCAACCTTTCAATGGGTTACTACCCACTTCATGAATGACCACTAAATCAAAGTTCTTACTTTCTATTTAATGCCAAAACATTATAATTTATCATTTAATCATTTCTCCCATGGATTTGAATAACAATTCACATCATTTGTCCCCCAAGATTATTGTTCATGACATATACAAAACCCTAGCAAATAAAAATTCATTAGTTCTAGGGGAAACCTAACTTACCATCAACCCCAAGCATGGCTTCTATCATTAAACAAGGATTCAACCTCAATCCTCCATAAATCATCCATGAATCACAACCCAACACCATTTCCTCATTTCTTCCACCTTTCAAGCAAGCTAAATTTGGATTTGGGCATGTGAATAATGAATTAGACACTCAAACAAGAGTGTTTTCTAAAGAAACCACATGAAAAATGGTGAAAAGGTGCATAGGATATGAGGGTTTGGGTGTGGGAAGAGAAAGGAAGAAAATGAACATGAAAATGGGCTAAAACAGCCCTTAAAAAGTTAGACTGGCCCACCACTGCCTCACCGGTGCCGGAATTGGGTGCCGCAATGCCCAAGCCACTGCCCCTTTTTCTTGAATTTCCAACATGTTTTGTTTCCCACTTTTCTCATATATTTTTGCCATGATTTTTTCTCATTAATACATCATTAAAATACACAAAAAATTTCCTCAAATAAATCAAAATCATGTCCAAATACATGGACTCTTAATCATTCCCATTATATAACATTGCTTCAAAGATTTTTAGCCATTCATTCTTATACATAATGGAGCAAAATTTTCCTCATAATACTATTAAATGCATCATAATATCCCTTGGATAACTATGAACCAAATCACATAACCATTCACATATACATGCAACTTATACTGTTGAATCATGTCATATCGTAACAAATTGTTACCTCATCTTGATTCATCATTATGATAAAAAAATAATTTTTACCCCCATTTTTTAACACCCCAGGTGTTACACAAGGGGCTTGTTGACTGTGTATAAGTTTGTTAGTTAGCTTTGGAAACTAATTGGGATAAGTTTGTTGGTGAGCTTGTAGAAAACCAACCTATGCATAAGTTTGTTAGTGAGCTTTAGGAAAACCAACCTATATACAAGTTTGTTAGTGAAGCTTTTGAAAAACCAACCTGTGTAAGAGTTCGTTGGTAAGTTTGGAAAACTATTTAGTGATTAGTGGAACCTAAGTACAGTGAGTGAGGTTGACTCAGAGAGAGGAGTAGGTGTCATGTTGTGGGTCGAACCTCTATATAAATACCTTTGTGCTCTGTGTTGCATGCTTCACTTTCTAATTATTATAGCACTTTGGTATTATATTGGCAAAGATTTTAAAATCTCTATTCACCACCCCCACTCTTGAGCTACCGTAGGACATGACCAACAATTGATATTAAAACAGGCTTCACTAGTTAATATTGATTACTAGTTATTTTAACTATTTGAAGTGATTCTTATGGCCAACACTATTCACAACACCACAGTTGAAGGACAGTCAACCACCAAACCTCCATTTTTTTATGGCACCAACTACAGGTACTGGAAAATACATATGCAAAATTTTTTGATAGCCATTGATTATAAGTTGTGGCAAATCATCAAAGATGGAAAGACTATCACAAACATAAAAGATAAATATACTGGTAAAGATATTGTATTAGTAGAGAGAGATGCTAAAACTAAGAATAGCCTTTAATGTACCTTATCATCTTCTGAGTTTTAAAAGATTTCTACATGTGGCTCAGCAAAAGAAATCTAGGATAATATTAAGGTCGCACATGAAGGTACTAATCAGGTCAAGGAGACCAAAATTAATATACTCGTGCAGGAATATGAAGCCTTCCATATGTAGGACAATGAAATAATATCAGAAATGGTTGAAAGATTTCAAAAGATCATAAACAGGTTGAGCTGTCTTGGTGAAAAATATGAAGGACCCAAAATGGTGAAAAAGATCCTATGATCTTTGCCCAGGCAATGGATGGAAAAATTCATAGCTATCCAGGAGGCAAGAGATCGAGACAAGATGAAAGTTGAAGAGTGTAACACATAGGGTCTTAATTTTTGGGTAATTATGTTCTTGACTATTATTAAGCCTATAAACGCAATGATGAGATTTGGTGAAATTTGGTTTGAAATGAAATAATGCAAGTAAAAGTGTGATTGTGCAAATTGCAAGATGCAATTGAAATTTTTATTTGATTTCTAATCATTTGGAGGTGTAAATGGGTGAAATGTATACCCTTATTATGTGGAAAAGTAATGGAAAATAAGAGAGAAAAAGAAAATGTACAAAAATTGAAGAAAATAGGTTAAAAAATGGGGCAGGAGAATTGGTGCCACGATGTCGGAGTGGTTTGGCTAAGGTGACGACGAACAAAACTTTCCACATCATGGCATGTGTTGTCTTTAAGTGTGACATAGCTGATTTTTTGGTCAAATTTCTATCCCATTTCTTCTCTGGTCCATCCCATTCTTTCTCCCCTTTTACCCTAGCCCCATTATAGATTGTTTCTAGCCATTTTGGCTAGGAAATCATCTTGCCTAGCTAGATAAACTTGTGATCTTTTAGTTAAACATGATTTTCACCCATTATAACATTGTGAGATATGGATGTGCCGTAATGGTACATATGTATTATGTCATAGTTAACCTATAGTCCTTATAGAGCAATGAGGGCGGGGTGCTATAGAGGGCAACAAAAAAGCTGTTGTGCACCTGGCAGGCTTCATTGCTCGGGGTACAAGGAGAGACCAGTGTGTAATAAAGTAGTGGATAGAAATAATAAAGCCTTGAAAAGGCTGGATTGATGTTAATAATGAGAACAAGATGAATAAGATTGACTAATGTTGAGGCAATGTGAGATATTTGATAACATGTTTTTGTTAATGATGAAAAATGTATATAAAAATGTTGTATATGTGTCTATGTGTATTTAAGTACATATGACTATATGTCATGATAGTATGATTCCATATTTTTAGAGTATTTGTAAATTTTGTATGAGTATAACTCGATAATGAAAGTGTTGAGGTCGAAATGATTTTTAAGGAGGGTGGTCTTTAACTCTTAGGGAGTTAATTTTTGGGTAATTATGTTCTTGGCCATTGTTAATACTATAAAGCCAATGATGAGATATGGTGTAATTAAGTTTGAAATGAAATAATGTAAGTATGAGTGTGATTGGGCAAATTGCAAGTGGAAGCAATTGAAATTTTTATTTAATTTATAATCATTTGGGGGTGTAAATAAGTAAAATTTATACCCTTATATGTGTAAAAATAATGGAAAATAACAAAGAAAAAGAAAATATACAAAAATCAGAGAAAATAGGCAAAAAATGGGGTAGGAGAATTGGTGTCATGGCTTGGAAAATCAGCGTTGCAATGTTAGAGTGGTTTAGCTGAGGCAGTGGCGAGCAAAACTATCCATATCCGGGCATGGGTTGGCTTTAAGTGTGGGACAACTGATTTATTGCTAGATTGTTGTCCCGTTTCTTCTCTAGTCCATCCCATTTTTTCTCCCCTTTTGCCCTAGCCTTATTATACAGTGTTTCTAGCCATTTAGGCTAGGAAATCATCTTACCTAGCTAGATAAACTTTGATCTTTTAGTTAAACCCAATTTTCACCCATTTGAACCATGAAAAATGGAATAATATCGAAGAACTGTCAAATTTTGATAAAATGGAAGGAGCAACAGGGAGCTAGGAGCTTGGTCCTTCATTTAGGGAGGACAGCTACACTTGAAAGCGGAGATAAGCTTGATTTCCCAACTGAATTCCATATTTTAGATTTCTAGATTTGGGAAATAATGAATTTTTGGGGGCTTAAATTGATATATATATATATATATGATTATAAATTCATGGGGTAATGAGTTAATACAATGACTATGGTGATTTGGCATGAGAAATTTGTGATTTATGCTTAGTAGGGTTTCATTCATAGTTAGAATTATGGATTTCCTGATTTCGTTGAACTAATCATGGGTTAAATGACTAATGTCATAGTTATCATATTTTAGAACATGTATGAAATGATTTGGACTAGTGAAATCAAATTTATGATTATGCCCTAGTTAGGGGTTAAGGAGAATTCTTGTGAATGGGCTGTGTAAGCCATGAATTGAGTAGATTTAAAGCTTAATTGAGTTATTTACAAGTTATTTAAATGCTAACTATGTAAGATACTAGATAACTATGTCAAACAAGCAGGTTTGCCTTGATAAAATTGGAGAGACCCTAGTTTGAGTAGTGTTTATCAAATGTTTGATGATTATAGCCTGAGACTATCTATGAAAGAAGTGTTAATATGATAAATTGAATACATGATTACAAATGGTTAAATAAAAGGTATGGTTGCTCTGTACATGATGATCTAAGAAGGATGAAAAGGCATAGAGCTTGAGAAATTTAGTTTGGAGCTAAAGGCTTAAGATAAGTAGGCGGCCCCTATTTGATTCAAATGATTGGATGGGGATAGTGGCTATCACATGTTTGTTTCGGGCATGTGTGTTTTGGATGAAGGATTGTGAGTATCCCAGGCTTGTTTAAGTTTAATGCTTGTTAGGTATGACAAATGAATAAATGATTGGGGACATGGATTTTCCCATGAATGTTTATTTCATATATGTGTATAGATGTGAACATTAGTATGCATAAAGTTATCCATGTTGGATTGATGGGTTAGTGTATCCCCAAATTCATTCTTTATTATATTTGTTATACATGAGTTTTGGGGATTTAGAATATCTCGTAGTCAAATTGGTCTATGATATAGACATGTGAGCATTGGGGATAGAAAGTGTCTCATGTCCTTGTGTTATTCTTGCGTATGGATGCTTAAATGAAAGGGATAAGGACTATCTGGGTATTATGCATGAATTGATAAGTATAAAGGCATGTAAATGCTTGGTTGGATGAGAATAATGTGTATTCCTTAATTGTACTTAAAGTGATGATTGTTTGGATAAGTGGGTATAGAGTTTATCCCACGAGTCTTGCTATAGTGTATAAATAAAAAAATGAATGTATATCTCAATGGAATGGGAAGCATTCTATTAATTATATGTGGTACCCAAATGGTAAAGTTATGAGGTTATGCCTTTATGGCATGGTTTTGATTTTTGGTGTCTGTATGGCACCGATATGGTATGATGAGCCAGAGTGGTTGAAATGTGAGTTAATGTGAGGTGTGTGGTGGATATGCTCACGATTATGGCTGTGTACGCCAAAAGGGCATAGAGCAATGTAGTGAATTGAGGAGGACTTGATCCTCCTGGATATGTATTCAGGTTTTGATTGTTTCTATTCATGTTCTGGATAAGAACATGTCCTTGTTCTTTCATTATTGTTTTAGATTTTTGCCTACTTACTAAGTTGTCCGAATTCACGCCTTCTTATGTTAAATTTTTAGCTAACAAGCTAGGTGAGGATCCTAATGGAGAATTGGGACTTGTGAGCAAAAGTGGAAGACATTTGATGGTTTGGTAAAATATTTGGATTGGAATCCCTTAATATGAATGCAATTATATTTGATTCAATGATTATATGATTGTAGATTAAAGATTTTACATAATGTATCAAAAAAATGTAATGGCATGTCATAGTAATTAATCATGATATTGTAGATGAATTTGTATCAATCCAAGAAAATATATTGCCATCATGATACGATTCCGATCTTGGGCAGAGCTATGAGTGCGGGTGTATTTGTTTTAGGTATAAATGTTGATTTATAATTGCGAAAATGTAAATTTTGTTTGATTCCATACATTATATCATATATAAATGTTTATATTGTAGGGCAGACTCTGCCAGATTTATGGTAGGATATTTCCCTTAAAATTAGAGAAATTGGGAGATGATGGTAAGATTTCCCTTATGAAGAAGGGAAATGGTAGCATTCCGCATTGGGCCTAGGTTAGTGTGATCAAAACACATAGGTTGGGATGCGGGGTGTTATAGACGGTATCAAAGCTGGTGACTTATCTTTGTGATAAGTCCAACTCATCTATGTGAGGGCACTAAGTCTAGACGCATGATTTGAATGGTTATAAGAAAGAACTAGGAAGTGACATGCCAATACTAGTTTATGGATTCAAAAAAAAAAAAAAGGAAGGATAGCTTAAGGGTAAATTGGAAGGCGTGAGAAAGGAAATAGGGCATGTAAATGGTAATGGTAAAGTGCTGTGAATATAGTTGTCGCAGAAATGAAAAGTGATAGTGTTGTGATAGCACGAAATAGTATTTAATGGTTGCGGTTAGAGTATCATAGTGGAAGCATAGTAGTACCCATATGCGCACCTTACTAGCTTGTTTGTTCATAATGTTGTGAATGTGAAAGAATTGACTAATTGTAGTGTGTTATGGCATTAGTCTTAGATGTATATCTAGGTGAATAGCTTGACTTAAGTATGTGTTTTGTTGAGTTATTCAGAAATGAATAGATTATGAAATCAGTTGTATATCATGAAAATTGATTGTTGTGTGGATGATATGAATATGATATGTGATATCCGTGTGATACAGATAAGCTTGTAAAGGCTTGAATGCCTAAGTGGCATAGACCCCATGATGGTGTGGATGTAATGAAAATTGACACCTGTAGGGTGTGGGCATGCATTAATGGTATGGTTTTTTGTATTCTAAGTATGGAAGCATACTCTGACTGAATGTTGTTAATGATTGCTTATATATGCAATTCAATTAAAATGAATGTGTCTTTGAACATGGCTATGTATTAACTGATGTGATTGAAATGCCAGGAAGGCATTGTTGTGGCTGTAATGTTGGGATGGCATTAATGTAACTAACATGTTGGGATGACATAAGGTATCCTTACGTATTGATTTGGATGTTTATAAGTGGATATTTGTGTAATTGAATTACTATTTGATTGTTATACAAGATGGCATTGTTTGTTAGTATTTTGATTAAACATGTGTATTCCCCCGTATGATTGATGTTGCATATTACTCTAAGTTGAGTTGTTTGACCGATGCATTGATTAATGCGATTTGTATACATGAGTTGTGATGTGGTTGGATATGATACGCCTAAATGGTGAGAGGGCCCAAATGGCTAGATATGATACGCTCGAATGGCGTGATGGCCTGAATGGCTAGACTAGATATGCCTTGGAGGCATGGCCTGCATGGCCAAAGATGATATAGAGGCCTAGATGGCTTGGCTGCAGCCTGTGATGGTGAAGAGACCTATGATGGCCTAGATTCCGCCTGTGATGGCAATGAGGTCTGTGATCACCTAGACTTGACACCTGTGCAGGGTGGAGGCCTGAATGGCCTGTGGATTGGCTATAAAGACTGGATAACTTGTTAGACCTAAAATCCATATGGGATGAGGCATGGGATTGGCTTATGGCCTTAGTTGTGTTGCCCGGATGGCCCAATATGAGTTGATGCCTATATAGGGAGGAGGCTTGAATGGCTTGATATGGAGACATTGGATTGGCATAGTGGCCTAGAGAGCCTAGGTTAGATATGATGGCTTAAGACTAGTTTAGACGAATACTAATTAGTCTTAGATGAGCATACTTTTAGATTGCATGTATTAATGTATATTGTTGTTAGTATACTATAAAACTGTTGTATTATGTGATTAATGTCACTGTATTGAATAGAAATGACTAGATAGCATGAGGGCCTGGGTGTATTATAATGTTGTGAGATATGGATGTCCCATAATGGCATAGATGTATTATGTCGTAGTTAACCTATAGTCCCTGTGGAGTAATGAGGGAGGGTTGCCATAGAGGGCAGCAAGAAAGCTGTTGTGGACCTAGTAGGCTTCATTGTTGGGGGCACAGAAAGAGATCAGTGTGTAAAAATGTAGTGGGTAGAAATAATAAAGCCTTGATAAGGCTAGATTGATATTAATAATGACAGTAAGATCAAAAAGATTGCCTAATGATGAGGCAATGTGAGATTTTTGATAATGTGTTTGTGTTAATGATGAAAAATGTATATAAAAATGTTGTATACATGTCTATGTGTATTTAATTACATAAGACTGTATGTCATGATAGTATGATTCTCATATTTTTGGGGTATTTGTAAGTTTTGTATGAGTATAACTAGATAATGAAAGTGTCGAGGTAAAAACTTTTATTAAGGAGAGTGGTCTGTAACACCTAAGGTGTTCATTTTGTGTAATTATGTTCTTAACTATTGTTAAGACTATAAAATCACTAATAAGATATGGTGAAATTTAGTTTGAAATGAAATAATGCAAGTATTAGTGTGATTGTGCAAATTACAAGTGGATGCAATTGAAATTTTTATTCGATTTCTAATCATCTGTGGGTGTAAATAAGTGAAATTTATACCCTTATTATGTGAAAAAATAATGGAAAATAAGAGAGAAAAAGAAAATGTATAAAAATTGGAGAAAATAGGCTGAAAAAGGGCATGAGAATTGGCGCCACTGTGTTGGAGTGGTTTGGCTAAGGTGGTAGCGAACAAAACTTTCCACATAGTGGCATGGGTCAGCTTTAAGTGCGGGACAGGCGATTTTTTAGCCAAATTTCTGTCCCATTTCTTCCTTGGTTCATCCTATTCTTTCTCCCCTTTTCCCCTTACCCTATTATAGATTGTTTCTAGCCATTTTGGCTAGGAAATCATCTTGCTTAGCTAGATAAACTTGTGATCTTTCAGTTAAACCCAATTTTCACCTATTTGAACCATGAAAAATAGAAGAAAATGGAAGAAAAGTTGGATTTCCAAAATAATGGAAGGAACAATAGGGAACTGGGAGCTTGGTCATTTGTTTGGGCAAGATGGCTAGCTTGAAAGTGGACATAAGCTCAATTTCCTGAACAAATTCCATATTTCAAATTTCTAGGGTTTGGGAAATAATGAATTTTTGGGGCTTAAATTGATATATATATATATATATATGTATATACAACTATAAATTCATGGGGGAATGATTTAATACAATGATTATTGTGATTTGGCATGAGAAATTTGTGATTTATGCTGAGTAGGGTTTCATGCATAGTGAAAACTGGGGATTTCCCAATTTTGTTGAACTAATCATGGGGTAAATGATTAATGTCATAATTATCATATTTTAGAACATGTATGGAATGATTTTGACTAATGAAATCAAATTTATGATTATTCCCTAGTTAGGGTTAAGGAGAATTCTTGCGAATGGGCTGTGTAAGCCATGAATTGAGTAGATTTAAAGCTTAATTAAGTTATTTACAAGTTATTTAAAGATAACTATGTAAGATACCAGATAACTATGTCAAACAAGCAGGGTTACTTTGATAAAATTGGAGAAACCCTAGTTTGAGTAGTGTTCATCAAATGTTTGATGATTATAGCCTGAGACTGGCTATGAAAGAAGTGTTAATATGATAAATTGAATACATGATTACTAATGGTTAAATAAAAGGTATGGTTGCTCTGTAAGAGATGATCTAAGAAGGATAAAAAGGCATAGAGCTTGAGAAATTTAGTTTAGAGCTAAAGGCCTAAGATAAGTAGGCGGCCCTTGTTTGATTCAAACGATTAGATGGGGATAGTGGCTATCACATGTTGATGAGAATGCAAAATGTCATATTTTATTCTCCTAATACTTCATCTTTTGCACCTATTTGATTCCTAAATATA
>JAYJMB010002171.1:0-10532 GCA_036873735.1 Pouteria campechiana
AACGGTTTCCCATTCCCAACCCTACATAAAATCCAGGTTCTAATCGGCACCAGCTTAGATGGTTAGAAGAAAAACCGTTAGCATATCCCTTTATTTGTACAGCGGTGCGAAAAGACATGGGAAAAAAGGACTGGGGAGCATAGAAAAGAAACGACGATGATATTGATAGGATAGAGAGTAAAAGCAAAAATAAGTAGAATTAAATTAAAATAAATATTCTTTTAAAAGAAGTACATATAATGACTTAAAATCTATATGATTTTTATAGCCTGTTAAGGACGGATAAAAACAACCAAAAGCTGGAGACGTCGACGACGTAAAATTACCGAGTCTATAGTCATCAACCTCAAAAAATAATATACATCCACACCCACCGTAGCCGTCCGTATGATCCCCTACAACCCTCATGAGATATAATAGGCGTCCATGCCGTCCAAATTCCAAAGTATTACTCCTGCTTGGCCAAGAGACTGACTTAAATTTCGGATGATTTAAATACTGAATAACATTTGAAATGATTTTTTCAGTTCGTACACATAATATGACATTTTCTTGAATGGTAACAGCTCTACGAGTTAATGAAAAAAATTCTTATATTTTCACTAAATAGATTATTATAAATACAATGAATGCTGGGATTGAATCATTGTACCATGATATATCCAAAAATGACAGGCAGAACATCTCCGAATCTTCCCTTCTCTTTTCTTTTTCGTTCATTTTACCATAAAAAATGATGTTTTACCACTGCAATGAATGATCTTAATCATTAAAATCTATTTTTGACTTGATAAATAAATAATGAATAATCAGGGCTTATAGAGCAACTGTAATCCTAAATTTCGGACTACAGAAACAGAAATAAAACTTCCCTGCCTTTTGGATCAATGCAAGCAGCCTAGGAAGTGTTAAAACTTCATTCACTACTATAAGAAACTACAAATAACACGCGTATTTACTGTGGAAGATGACTACCCACGTAACACCTGTTTACAGTTGAAACTCCATTAAAACACACGCCAAACTGGACACTGCCACGAGGGGTAGGGCAAGACAGCAGGAAATACCACTCACATGCATGCTCGGATACAGAGATGCTGCAATGATTTTTAAAAAAAGGACTAATCAACGGTAAAAACGGACACATTTATTTCCAAGACATCTGAGTTCCATCAGTGGAAGTATAGACAAAAGAACAAAATCCGGGGCTTGCTACTGCCCCCCATAAGAGTCTGATCATATCTATATCCCCCACTTATCAGAGGCATCAACACTGCTCAATTGACCCACCCACTCATTTCTCCCATTTATAAAAGGATCTGTTTGACAAAGGAATTTGGAATTTTTTGCTTCTCAGTGTGTGACCGACTCAGATCTCTGTATGTTACAGATCACCACTACCTACACCTAACCTACCTACTTTTCTTTCCTTTTTACAACAGAGAAGGCCGAAATCACCGCCACCCCCTGCCGCCTTCTCTAAAATCCTGGGAAGGGATGATCATTTGAGAAGGCTTAATCTGCCCAGTTGAAGCAGAATTGCCTATGAATCCAGTCTGACCCACTCATAGCGACCGGGCAGCGGCACGTCGTTCAGAGGATCAAAGTTGTACCTGCCAAAATTCCAAGGGAAGCATGTCATGTAGAATACAAATACTTTTTTTTTTTTTCAATTGCTATATTAAAGAACAGCCAATTCCAGTGTGCCAGCCGTAAAAACAGATCCGTACTCAACGACAGAAAGGCTTTTGGCAGAACGCGGCAACATAGAAAATCTAAAAACTCGCCAGAACACAAACGAAGACTTGGGTCATATTCAGACAAAGATAGGGCCATAATAGACCTGCCCTATATTCTGCCTTTTCGGGCCTTCTCAGTAATTTTACAAAGAGTTTTGAGAGAACTACAAGAAGTATGCCTACATTTTCAAAACGGACGACCATCAGCTCTCACTAGTAACAAAAGAAAATCCCCCGTGACTGTCAATTTTGAACATGGCAAAAGCTTCTGCGCACGCGGGGTACCATTTCAGCCAGATTGATTAATTGCAAAGTCTTAGATTTGCGTAAATGGCCATCATAAAGGCTAGCTGGAATTATAACCCAAATAATGGAGGACTATAGAGGTTTAAAAACAGGACAACGTGGACTTTTCTTATGGAAAACATTGCAAATGACTTTTGTGAAGCAGCCATTGTTGTCTAAGAATCATAAACCAACAGAAGCATAAAACTGCCAAAGCAATCTGTTTTCTGTTTCGTTATAAAATGCATGTACCCGCTTAAACCACGCAGCGAGACATAGAGCTGCTCAGAAGATTCATCTAGATTTCCCATGGTCCATCTTATTTGAGGTAGCACATAATAATCAAAAGAAATTCTAAAAATGAAATTATTCATCAAAATAATTAAGTACTAATAACAGTAAATAAACTACTCCCTTTTAATAAATATATAAGGTTTTATATTTTTGGTTGACTAAGTAGTGGTGCATCCTCTCAGAGAAACCAATTCCTCCTTGGCCATTGTCCCATGTACTTCTTGATCTCAAGAAAGTTACCTGGACGTACTCAGGATTCACAAGTTCCAACATCACAAGCTTATCATCAAAAAATTTGTGAACTGACAGTGAGACAGTGAGATAGAATAAGCAGATAGACGAAGAATAGTTGAGGATGGTATACTTCTCTGCAAATATTCTTTGTTGTTGTTGCTCTGCACTCGCAAAGAACTCTTCCATCTCATGTGCTGTTGGAATGTTTTGGCGCATCGCATTTTGCATCCTTCTTTTTGTTGCTGTTGAATTTGTGGGTCTGGTTGTAGAACCAGGGGTTACTACTGTCTCTGGGTCCCTTATCAAACTGGACGGTGTAGTTTCCCTAACACTCCTGTAAAAATGTGAAAGAAAATACAAAAGGAAATGGGCATCTTAGAAATGGTTCCTAGTCTAAAACAGAAAAAAATTTCAAAAAAAAAAAAAAAACCAGCTTATAAAAATGCAGGCCATTCATTGTCAGCATGTGCTGAGAACCAAATAACCCAACGTTTGTTTGCAAATCCAAACAATTCAAAGGCTAATTGCTAAAAAGTGAGTTCCATCATTTTGATGAAATCTGACTTTCCACATCAGTGTGCTACAAAAGCTGTCAAGACATCAACACAGTCATGATAGCATAAGAAACCAGTAGGGACAAATGTGCAATTACAAATTTATGCTCAAGCTCTCCAAAAAAGAACAACAAAAAAAAAAGTGTCATAGTTTGAGTGAATGGATATGGAGGACATCCATTATAATCTTCTCTACAAATTGAGGGGAAAGAAAAGACGTCAAGATTCAAGAGAGCAAGAAGCCATTGGAGAATTATTCTCATGAAATGTTATGCATCTCTCATGTGCCAACCTTATCAACCAGACACGTTCTTTAGGTTGTTTCAGCAACCAACATGAACACATTGTAAAGTCAGTTGGTCTACTTCCTGGTAGCACCAGAAAAACAAACAATGGCAAACACTAACTACATCAAATCAGTCATCCTTTAGCGTTGAATGGACTAACCAGTGCCATCGTCGCTACTGAAACTACACCATAAATTACACAAACACCCCACACTTGTCACGTTGCTATGCATGTTGCACATAGCAACGCATCTTGAGTGAGCAGATTCCAATCAATAAAATGAAAAGCCAATCCAAGGTTCAAGTAAAAAGAAGGTTAAAATGAAAAGGTAGCTAAAACCTGTATGGCGTCATCATCACCAAAAGTTGATTCCCACCAAAGTGTGGTCAGCTTAAATCCATATGGTGCTGTACCAAAATGAGGTATGAAGCAAACTATAATGTCGAATCAGTCAACGCTTGTCAAAGTAACAAGCTACAAATTGTGTAGTATGCAGCACCACCAGCTGCAATGACTACCATCGGTTGCTCCACAACCATGCATGTTCAATGGTATTTGGCATAAATTTATTCTCTAAAAGTCTTATCTTAATAACAAAATACCCTCCATTCTTTTCATTCTACTGTTTCTCCAGTTTCCTGCATGATCATCCCCAAGGACTTGGGAAACTAAAGCAAATAGCTTTTATCCTTGCCCCGAGTAAAATCATGTAAGAAAAAAAACAAACAAACAAAAAGAAGAAATGAAAGTGATCTTGCTCAAAGTCATAAATCATAAACGTGCAGCCTCATTGGTTGGATGAATATTGAAAATTTTCCTGCATATATATCAGCCCTAGCAACCATACTTGTTCAATTATTATTTATTTTGCATTATCAAAAACCTATCTATTTTGTACGCTTTATATGACAAACATCATTACTTATATTATTAACATCATTTTCTTTCTATTTCCTCTCATTAGTTTTCATTTCTATCCAATTGTTGAGCTAATCTGCCATCCAAGATTACTTGCAGAAAAATCTCCCTCTCTAGGAACACAGTTAAGAGAGTAGAGTAGGCAAAGTGCGCATTTTAACGGAAATGGCCATAAAAAAATGGATCTCTAGCCTATATCTATAGGTAATGTGTAATGTGAACTACTCTCAATAGGCCTCCGCATTCCAAGTGCCTAGACCTCTGTGCTACAGCCCCTACAGGCCCTACTTGGGCGAATTCCATGCAAATCAGTTTAACTTACCTTTTTCCCTAATAAATAAAAGATTGGAAACTTGTGACTTCTTATCAGCAACCACCAGAAGATAATTTCGATGCAAGTTGCTATGTGTATGTGTATATATACATACAACTTCATTAGTCATGAATATTATAGTCAGTCATCGCAATTTTTTACGTTTGTCAAGCTTTGAAAAGAGAATTAGAACCAACAAGTAACAATAAAATCTTACATATCCATTGCCGCGATAGAGAAAAATCAAGAAATAAATAGCAAACAGAGTACAAGCACATAAAGAAAACTTTTTCCACAGTGCACAAGCTTCAGCTACGCGCAACTAACACTAAAAGGCTTGAATAGCCTTAGCTAAGCAAGTGATTTCTCTTGCTTTCCTTTCTCCAATTTTACCCTTTCTTCTTCTTTTTCTATTTCTTCGCAAAAACAACTCAAAGTTTAAAACTTTGTAAAAGGAGGGGAAAGCAGAGTAACTAGACCCAACAGAAGTAAATTTTTTGCATGCAAAATGTAAAACAGTGGGGAAAAGGTTGCAAATGCTTTCGGATATGAAGTTTAAAGCATAAGGGACTCACTGGCCATGAACAATGGAAAAGAAAGAAACTCAAGCAGCCCCAGATGCACAAGATTTTTGTAGAATTGGCGTAACATCATTAAGAAGTAATCTCAAATGCTAGAAAATGATAAGAGATAGAAACATAAATCGGAAGTGAAGAGAAACGCAAGACAAAGCCCACAAATAGAGAGACCAAGACCTCAAACAATACAAGGCCAAAAAAACCAAGAAAAACCAGGCGTTTGCAATAACTAGCTTCCAAGACTTCTCCGCCTGGAAAAATCCAATTTCCAAGAAAAACAATCCATCAAAAAAAGATTTCTCTAGCAAAAAAAATAAAAAACGGAGGCACAGAGGCAAAGACGAAGAGAGAACACCCAGGAAAGGCCCCTTTCAAAACCCTAGTAGAAGGGTGAAAAGGAAGAGAAACCCACCTCTCCCTTCCCTCGGTCTCCAAAACATTCTCCCCAAACGACACCTCTACGCCAACTTCATTCTCCGACAAGCACTCGATCGGAGGGCCCTCTTTCACCACAGAGGCAGGGGCAACAGCATCGCCGTCCTTATCTGAGCAGCTCCTCAAGGCAGAAGCAGCAGAAACGGAAGTCGTAGAGCATGCAACGAGCCTAGGGGTGGGGTTTTCCTTGGGCTTTTTGGTGTGCTCGGCGATAGGGGGCTTTTCAAGCCTGCGGCTGCGGAGCTCAAGGTAAGAAGCGGAGGAAGCGGAGGTGGACTTCTGGAGCCTCTGGAGAGCTAGAGTTTTGGCTCGGGTTCGGACCCCGAAAGACGACTGGGTTAGCTCCATGACTGCAACTTCGCCTGTGATCTTCGCCTTCTTCATGTATTTTCCCATGGCCTGCCTTCTTCCTCAGCTAGTGAAATCTCATGCAAATGAATAGAGCAAAAGGACCGTAAAAAACGCCCACAAAGCACTCAGGAGGGCGAAAGAAATCCCCGAATAGAAGAAGTAATAAGGATCCAAACGGAAGAAGACAAAGAGAATCCAACCGGGGAAAAATCCCAGATGGAGGAAAGAAGGAAAAACAGAGCCACTCGAATGGAGGAAACTCTGAAGAAGGAAAGAGTCAGGAGAGAGAAGCCCAAACGGAAGAGCGAGTAAAACCCAAAACGCAAGAGGGAGAAGGAAGCCAAAACCTAAAATCGAAAACCCAGAAGGGCATAGGAAGAAGAAAACAAGAGGGGGAGAGAGGCAGGGTTTTTCATTTCGGAATTGGAGGGAGGCAGGGAGGATTTTTAGGGGATTTCTTCCCAATTTCAATTTATCGCGATATTTTGAATGGCAGTACGGTACAGGAGAAATTGGGCCAGGGAAAGAGGAGGAGAGGAATTGCGTCCGCGATTCGCGCGGTGGGAATACTTCGCACGTGCGGGCGTTAGCGCCTGCCGTTCTGCCCGGGGAAGATTCAGTGGCGGATCGTGCGGGCCATGCGCGTCGTTGGCGTGCGGACCTGCAAAATACGTTTCGGTCCCGCGTGGCAGTGGTGCAACGTTTGGCTATTTTAGGGTGTTTTTGCTTGTCGTGCAAAGACGTGATAAGGTTGCGGAAAAACAGGATATCAAGTGCGAAGGAAAATTAAAAATAATAAATATTAAAGGTGATGGGTAAAAATTCGACTGAAGATTTTAAAAAATAGATAAATTTTTAAATACAATAACCATTAAAAGTATATGCAATTATGAAGAAAAATTACATTTGTTGAGACGGTTAGAAGAAAATATTTTTTTTTACTTATGATCAAATGGATATTTATTATTTACATTTCCAGTCATTGCCCTTTCGGATTAATTAGGGTTTGTTCCCTATAATTGATTTGCTTTGAATATATTTTAATGCAAAGAAAATTAATATTAGTCATAAGTGAAAAAATTAAAAAATATAAAAGATACTGATTAAAAATATAAATTAAAAAAACTTATTCTCGAAAATCTACTCTTAAAATTAAAATTAGGATTTTTTATGAAATAGAATTCTAGGAAACAAGACCAAGTAAAGAAATGGAAAAGAAGTAAAATGGTGTTAGAATCTTAGATTGTTAACAATGTAAAAAATTCATGTTAACTACAAAATAAATAAGAGATAATGAATAAAAAATAAATAATAATTAAAAATATGATTATTACAAAAAGTATATGTTAAATCAATTCTTAATTTTTTTATAAAATCCATTTATATTCTATTCCATCCTATATTGTCATATATTGTGTCGTTTTCTACAAAAGACTATGGATTTTATTTTTAGTCACTTTCTTTTTGAGAATCAAAGAAAAGATGTAAAAAAATAGAAAGATGAAAAAGTAAAATAAAATAAAACTGACATGATGTAATAAAAAATTATTATTAAAAATAAAATAAAATAAAAAATTAGATTTTTGTATTAAAAAAGTAAAAATATAAATAATAATAATAAATAAAATTAAATTATTAAGTAATAAAGATGTTTAATCAAATAAAAGCTATGAAAATGATTGTAAAAAATTTAAACAAATTTCCTATCAGCCTTTTTCGTCATTATCAAGCATACCCAAAATGTACATAAAAATAAGGCGCATTTATTTATTGTGATATGTGTAGAGATGAGCAGACAATGGAAACAAGTAAAAGCTAATGAAATCTCGAGTTTCTAATGCATGCGGAGCATTCATTGAAACATTGTTGGGCATCCCCACCTGGATTTCATACCCGCATGCTTAGCTAGTTAGGTGTTAGGTGAAATGCATCAAGCACCAAATCCCAAGCACCGTACACGGCGTGCAGCTACACTCGCCATAAGCCTTCCCGCCCATTCAAGGGCTTGGTTTTCTCAATTGAATGTGGACCGTCAGATTTTCTCTCCCGAAATCGCAGGCTATGATTTTCCTATTTTCCTGAACTTTGGTGCACTGCCCGTCATTGGGATGATCCTATTGGCAGATCTGTAGAAAATTCAAGCTAGCTTCTCAAATCCCACTCACGTAGACTGTGGATTATTGCAGTTCTAGACCGTCAATATGCAAGTTCAAAATTCACACGACCATACACGACTGTTTCTCAGAGACTAGCCCATCCAACATCTAACCTAAGGGATCAACGGTCTAGATTAACTTAACATGCCCCTTCTTAGGTAGCGAGTCATAATATTTATGTGGGCCATTGCCACCTCCTCCATTAACTCGGGATATCGAGAGATGATAATATGAGGAGAAATTACCGAGAAAATGGCGTGGCATTGGAGCCATGCATTGGATTCCCCTTCGAAATTGACAGGTGGAAAGTGCAGCGGTTTTCTCTCTCCCGTGCGTCTTTTTCCCCCTACGCCGGTGAAAACTTTGCTAAATACTCTGGCGGCGAAGCTCTTCGATGCGCCCCCGTGCACGAGGCTGCTTATCGGCGAGCATAAAGCATAGATAAGCCTTGTGAAACGTAGTCTCGGATAATAATGGGATTCATTTAAAGTAGAACCGATGTCCCAAATAGATTGATTCCATGGTCACGATCTTTTGAATCAGATAATATGCCAATTTTAGTACGGTGTCTAATGTTTCGAAATGGGACGGTTGACATGATCATAACAATCGATACGTGAAATAAACATCCAAAAAAATGGTTGCAAGAAGTTCAATGGATTGGCTTGTGGCTAGCTATGACATGGCTTGTGAATAGCCGTGCGCATGAGTATTGACAGTTTGGTACTCCTCTCCTCCGTCTAACGCATTTGCCACGCACTCGCACAAAATTCAGTTGGGCGCACCTTGTAGTTTGCAATGGCAGTTTTAACCTCTTTTCCTACCATGTTACTTTTTTAAGGGGTCCAACTGCCACTCTTTCACAGGAAAAACATATATATATATATATATATATATATATATATATGTTTAAGCAAATGGGAGCTCCGCTGATGAATCCAGATGAAATGGTATATTGGGTGGCCCTTTTTTTTTTTTTTAAAGTATCACCTTAAATTTATAACAAAATTGTACATTACATTAAAGGATTGTGAAATATGATATTTTTATCATAATGTTTAGGCTTATCTTAATATATAATTAACCGTGTTTATACAATCAAATACTGCTATTATGCAGTATAGAATATTATGATTTTTGTGGGTGTGTGTGATCACGATGTTGGGTCCAGCCAAAGTCACCCCCTTAAACTCTGTTTCATTGAACTTAAGCATGCAACTTGATGATATGGATTAAGATTTTTTTTTCCTTTGATAAATATTATATTTTTTAAAGTTCAACCTTAAAGCCCGTGTAAAAATTAACCAAGGGCATTGAAAACGACACAATATCAAAGACCCATTAATCAGGAGATGGATTAGCTGATAATGAAGATAATTAACGGCGGATTAAAAAAAATGCTTGCTATCCTGAAAAATGTTACTTGACTAATTCTCTAGCTTAGTCGTCTTCTTGTAATAGGGTGTTAAAAATAAAAAATAAAAAACAACTAAAAGTGAAGCTGACCCAAAAGTCAAGGTTCTTCATTATACAAGGCCTACCATTTGCATGATGGCATCCATGACCAAAAGGTAAGCTACCGTGGCTGTGAAGGCGTGAAGTCTCTCTCCATGATTTTCATGGAATCTTGAAATTTCAATCCGTGAATGTGAAATGAAGTTACTCATCAAACACGCAAATTTCATCTGGAAGTCGAAGTCTGGGTGGAACAACCACTGATGAGAAAGCAAAAAGGAGACTTAAAACATATTCGAAATTTGGATGTGAAAAATGAAAAAAAATATATAAGATGATGTCATTCATAAAATAAAAAATAAAAAATACGAATAATAATAGCAAAAAAACATTACAAGAGATGTAAGTCGAATCAATATTTGGGAGATGAAATTTTTGTGAAAATGAAATTTTGCATTTCCTTGTCCCGTAACCAAACAAGGGTATAAAAGGTCCATGCAAAGCCCTTGAGATGAGGTTTAGATGGAGGACAAACGAGGGAAGAAAGAAAGCAAGAAACAAAAATGTTAATTAGATGACCTAATCTCGAACATTTTCAAAGGAACATAATAAATAACCTACTGTTTTCTTCGGCATTCTTTTGACATTTCTGCACCTACCAACACTCTTTAGTTCATTGTACCAGTATCAATGCATCTTTTCCATGTCTTTACTCCAAACCGGTTCTATTATTTTTAGGAGGCTGGATTGCGACACTTACCCTCACAACAGCAAGATCAAAGGGTTTTGTAGCTTGGTAGAAAGTAGGCCAAACATACAAGAAATGGAGGAACCTTTGGCCCTGTTTTGGTGGGTATCTAAACAGGCATATCCAGACCAAATTTCAGCTTGCATTAACTCAACACACCCATTTTACAATTACACAATAGAGT
>JAYJMB010002172.1:0-13920 GCA_036873735.1 Pouteria campechiana
TATGCATTTAATTTGTTACATGACATAAGTAAAACATCTTATCTCCCAAGACTAGAAAACAAAAATAGCTTTTTTCCAAACACCTTCAAAGCTCCACCAAGGTCAATAGCCTTTGTTTCTTCCACACCTACCTCCACTTTTCCTTTATCTACTCTCTTCATGACCATCACCTTTCATTTTTGTGGGAGTCCTATTCATCAAAATAAGATCTCAATAATATAAAAAGATAAACTATAAGTTATATTGCTAAAGATATAATAATACTTAGTATCGGCACCTTTGAAGCACCTCTAACAAGAGTATACAGCAGATAAGTGATTGCAATCATATAGCAAGAGCATGAACACAATCTTAAAATCATTGAAACTGGATATGAAATAGCACTTGAACCATTTATCCTTACCTACAAGTGAGTGCATTGACTTCAGCTCTCTTCTGTTCTATTTAGGGTGGTGATCCAATATTCAAAGTCTTCAAATGCTCAAGGTAGCCATTAAACAACACCAACTTCCCAAGATAATCCTCCTCTACCTCTAAAAGAATTTCAACTTTGATCTGCTCCTTGATTATTATTAACATATCAAAAAACCAACCAAAGACGGGCTCTTGGGGTCTATTGGCAATGGTCATTTCAGTATTGTCACCTGCAATAATCACAACCAAAATAGAAAAAAAGAAAAAAAAGGTAAAAAATGAGAGAACAAGAACTAAAACAAACAGGATTAAAATACTAGTAGTCAAAGCTCATCAAAGAAAATGGGACAATTATAGAAAAGTTTACTACAAAGATAAGACCAAATCACCCCACGCTGAAATGAGTTGTATTGAACAATGGTGATAAAAAAGCATCACCCAAGTTCTACACATAGCAAACAAGACCAAAACCTTAAGATGCTTTACTCTCAACCACGAAAGTGTCAGTCAGGAATGAAAACATAATCTTCACTTTTATGTTGCATAATTCCAATATGGTTCCATTCAATCTTATCATGGGGTAACTTGCTCATGCCATTTAGTATTGATTATCACGATGTACAATGATGTGAGCAATAGACAACATCACTTGGAAATAGAAGCAACAACCAAAACAAACCTACTTTTGCTTGGTGTGACAAGATTCATGTGGCCAAACCCAACTAGTTAGAATAAATCATAGGATAATGACGATTTGAAAGACCATGGGTACATTCCACCAAACAAAGCAAGATTGGTACACTTATACCTATCCTACACATTTCCCACCATCAATGCTATGGTTTCTAACAATCATATGAGGCTCCATGACCCCTCAATATAATGGACTTCTAGGTTGAGTTCTCTTTTAGTGAAACAAAGATTAATAATAAAAATAGTTATAAGATTTTTGCTATTTTAGAAGCAAAATCTTGCAGAAGGTTATTGGAATAAGATCACAGTGTGATTTTCTAGATTATGCTGTAATGCTCATATGCATATTGCTCCCATTCAAAAAAATAGACAATGTGCACAAAATTCACCATGCTAATGAGACATAAACCAAGCTAAAGGATATGTCGAAACATGAAATAAAAAAAACTTGAGGTTCCCTTTCCATTCTCTAAACGCTCAAGAATTCTTGACATTTTGGAAACAAAAGGTTGCTCCAATATTATCAAGAATAGTTGAATCAGTGGAATTCATTCTTTAAGGAATTCCACGATCACTTAGAGCAGATAAAAATTATCCAAAATATACAAGTCTTTCCATCTACAAGGTGATTGATTCCTATGTATTGCAGTTCATGCCACTAATGAATGGTCGATGTCATCCAATGCATCAAGGCTTTCATACATACAACATCCTATCTATAGTGTAGCTCTCAATCCACCAGATCAACTACCTATAACATATAATTAACGGTCGATAGACACCATAAAGAGAGGAGAATTGAATCTACCCAATTCAAACCACAGATCTAAGGATACAATCACCAATAATAACCCGTGAAAATACGTTATTTCAATAGGTACAAAGAAAATCCATCAAGAAACTCCTAAATTGAGTTGTGTAAGAGGTTTACACCAACTTAATCAATAGATCTGAAGGAAAAAGTAAAAAAATTGGCCATGAAAACACCAAACTGAGCAAGAGAAACCATTTCCACAATTCAAAACAAGCAAATTTTAAAAGCAATTAGGAACAACAAAAAATGCATGAATTTAGCAGGAAAAACAACAAAGCAAACAATGAAGACAAATCGATCTCAGTAGAGGATGAGTGATGAGAAAATTACTTCCAAATTCTGGTGGATCTATTGGAGATGGAGATGCACAACTGTTGAAGATGGCCGTTGCTGAAGGGATTTCTGCTCAGTTGTTCAAGGGCAAGAGGTACAGTGGTCACGACACTATAAGAGGTAAGCTCTAAACCAATTAAGGCAGAGAGGGGGTCAGGCATGGGGGAAAAGCGAAAGGAGAAATCTAGAAAAGCCATGTTTTTTTTTTCCTTTTGTCTTTATTTAAAAAAAAAGCTCTAATCATCATTGTTTCTATTTAGGTTTTAAATTTTAAATCTTAGTTTTTTTAATGTCTTGGACAGATCATGATTAGACTATTCAGTCTAAATGATTCAACCAATTTTTTTTAATTTTATTAGAATTTTAAAATATTATGAAATTAATTTATAGTAATTATTTAAAAATAAAATTTTCATATCTAACTCCATAAGTTCAAAAAGAAATAATTTTATTTAACTAAAATTATATTTTATAAAATATAATTTTAGTCATTTAGTTATTTGTTCATATACACAATTAAAGGAAAACCTAATGTTTCCTTGTATATAGTAATTATAAGTAACCAAATATTGCCTCGCACATAATAATTATAAGCAACCAAATATTACCTACCATGTGATAAACATACACAACATATTTAACTCCATAAGTTCAATAATTTTAAAATTTATTTCATGCAACCAAAAATTGAATTGTGTCATATTATACTTTCATTTTATATAATGAAATATCTTCACTTTATACAATAAAAATTTAGATTGCATAAATTTTATAAAAGATAATAACCTTATAAAAAATTGCAAAAGCTGTATTTTTAGACTTGATTCAACATAAAATTTGGTTGCATAAGAAATTATCTTTTTTCAACAAAAATTTGGTTGAATAAAGGGTATTTATCTAATTTTTTGCAACCATTATTTATAAAAAGTTTAACTTATTGTTAAAAAATTGTGACAATAAATTTTTGTGATAAAATACTAAATTGGTTGCAAAAAATGTAATACTTTACAACCAAATTGATATCCTTACCTTTGATAAGTTTGTGGCAACCGAATTATTTTTGGTTGTTAAATTTTGTTGCTTCAAATGAATTCTTTTGTAGTGATATTTGATGTTTTCTATCAATTATGTTAATCATCTATGAAAGAAAACATTGAACTAAATATTTAACATGTAGTCATGATGGACAAGTGGGTGATATCAATACACTGTTTATAATTTAGTCTATAATTTTTTTATTATAATTTTAATCTAGCCTCTAAATTATCCTTAATATAAGAGTGAAACTATAACTTAGAATAATCATCAAACTCTAGTATTAGGATATGTTTGGATGCGTTAGCAATGTAAGTGCATTACCAATATACTTTTCTCTAAATACATTTTTAAAGTGATGTGATATTTTAACTAAAAAAATAATTCTATCCTTTTCATTATTATTTATATCTTTAATTATTTCTGTTTTTTACTTTTTTATTAAAAATTTTATTTTGCTAATGTTATTCCTACTCCGATTTTCTAATGCATTCTCCTTTCGAATGCGCTTTATCCAAATAAAACCTTAATTAACATAGAATTCAAATTATCTAGTTAAGGGCTAAAAATTCTTTTAATTTGTTCTTAGTACAAGTTTTATGAGCGAGGTAGGCCTGCCTCAAGAGCACAGGGGTTTGAGGATTTATTTGTAATTGTAGTTCAAACTATTAAACAACATAGAGAAAGCGGAGTTTATAACGCTTGTATGCCACTAGGTGTTAACCCATGTGTGGTACTTTGGCTTTGGTGGTCACAACAAGAGAGAGAAAAAGAGGAGGGAGGATGGAAATGATTACAAGCAGGTTGGGTTGGGACACGGGCCATTGCAGGGAATAGGACTAAACCTCAGCAGTCCCTGCCACACCATAATTTAACGACCGCACGTCGGCAACACGACGCTGTGGCCTGTAGCCTTTGAGGGTTGCCAGTGGATTCATTATCGGATTGGAATGGGAGCCCGTCAACACCTTGGCTTTGCTGCCCCACACAATCTTTGTCTATGGCAGTGTCTCTCTGTCGGTCTGTCAGCTCGCCAAAAAGCAATGGCTCAACAGAGCCATGCACCACAACCCAGTCTCCTAGACAGTGACCCCTCCAACGTACATGCGCCAGCCTATGAAATGTGGACTCCTCTAGCCTGCAAGTGGCTCCCAACTTCCTCTGCTAGTTTACTCTGGGAAATTGCATGTAAATTACCATACGCTGCAGCTTTTTGAGCTAATTAATGTTAGCGGTACAGAGTTAATTAAGAAAGATAATAATGTATAAAAGGGATAATTATTGATAATTAAAATAATTAATCATCATATCAATATAAAGATGAGAGTAAAATAAACTTTTAATGATGAACACATCTATGCATACCTTACACAGTGTCATGGGTTTGCAGAATCCCAAATCAATTATGTGGTAGAGAAGATCGAAACTATGCACTCATTTTGGGTTAGAGACTTGGCCCGTTTATCGACCCGGATCATGTGACACACGAGATGTTAGGGGTCAAATCAAATCACCTCGAAGATGCAAAAATCAGAACTGGTTTTCTTTCTTTTTTTTTCTTTTTCTCAAATATTCACTTGCGTGTGCTATTTAAAAGTTTTCAGGATAGAAAGATTTCTACACGAGAGACTCTCTCTAATAATCAAGCCTTTTTGGAATTTTCTTCTCGGCCTGGTTACTGTTGAAATTTCACTTTTAACTGTTCGAATGGTTTGGACCAGTCGAGATTGCAATCAGACGTCTTTTTACAGTGATATGCTGCGGTAGTAGAGATTGTCATGAGGCGTCTTTTTACCGCGATACGCTGTCGCATTTGCACGAGGGATTTGCTTGCTTTTATCATGGCTATAGTATCCGAGTTCAGGCAGCGACTGGCATTTGGTAGGGATGATGTAATGTTGCCTTCCCTTGTGCTGTCAGCTTTGATAAATCCAACACTAAAGACGACGGCCGACAGTTATCCCAGCGTGTCCTGGTCCCCTAAAGGACAACTTGGATTTATACCCTCTTTCTTCCCTTTAAACCACAAGAATGCCCTTTCCTTGCCACAAGCCCTTCTACATCTGGCAAGCTCACTTTGATGGACGTTATCCTATGTTCAAAAGGGGTTTGATTGATTCTAGGCTATTAATCTTGAAATAAGTCCCTAATTTGTCTTCGAATTTTGAGTTATGGGTTGGGTCGGGAAAATCAGAAAATTGGTTTGGCAAAATTGCTTGACCCGATTTATAATTTGGGTTGAGTTGAGGGGTTGACAACTCGATTTAACTTGACTTTAAATATCCTTAATGACGTAGATTAATCTCTTATCTTTTACAGGTATATCCATCTTCCCAACGCACTTCCCAATCGTAGGTTAATTTCCCATGAATGTTCATCTATGAATGTTTATGAACTAGATTTCTTTAAATAGTCTACAGATAAGACAATCCTGTTACTTGAAGTGATACATACCAGGAAAAATGGCCCATCTAGGTACATCTGATTGCCCTGAATGGTCTGATGAGAATCTATTATTAGAGTAAACCAGTGTTATAAGAACTCAACTAGACCAACCGATTGAACTGGTTTGACCATGTATAGGTTAATTGATTAGTCTAGTTTAGCCCCATTTGGTTCAATAATAGACATTAAAAGGATGAATTAAAGTAATAAAGTATTATAATAAAAGATCTAAATATTTATATTAATATCTATAGTTTAGATATTTTAAAAATTTTGCATTATTTTTTTTTCAAAAAAAGGTTCAACTAGTTAAACTAATCAGTTGAAACAGTTCGATCATGAATCGGTCTGGTTCTGATAACACTAAAGGAAACTATTATATCTTTTGACAAAATAGGATAGAAATTATTTTTGTTTAAATGACTTTAGAGTTAGTTAAATATTATGAAAACTTATAGCTTTACCTAAAATTAAGTTTTCACATATTTAACTTGGTATAAGATTTAAATCAATTTGTCCCTTTTTTTGGTAACTAAAGTGAATACCTAATTTGGAATATCAGTTTAATATTTCATACATCAAGGATAGAAATAGCCATCACATAATTACTTTAACCCCCGTATCCTTGCTTTAGATGTCTTCTATTTGAAGAGACTAAAGAAAAATATTTTAGACACTGTTCTGGCCAAATTTGAGAGTGTATATGACGTCCCATAGGAAATTTTGATGGGTAACAAAATTTTAAATGGAGAGATTTTTATCAAGAAAATGGGAGTCATGTTCCAAAATCAAACTGAAGATGCGTTAATGTATTTACTTTATCCAAAGTGATGTTATGCTTTCCTAGATTTAATTTCATGTTTTAATTTACTTTTCATTTCCATTATCCATCAAATACACTGCAATTACCAAATTGACATTTGTAAATGGCTGCAAATAGACATTCAAATAGATGGTATGTTCATTAAAATACCAAGCTTGCGAAACTTTTGCAACATTCTCTAGATTCTGTGGAAGCAAACAACTTGACAGTGCGGACCACACTTAAACCTTGAGCATTGAAATTCTTCTCTAACAAAAATTTAAAATCAATACAAGTCATTGTACAAGGTCTTGATTTCAAGATCATTTCCAAAGTGTGCTTGGTTTTAACTTCTACTTAATGCCGAGGGTTTTATTTAATTAGGTTGGATTTACTAAAATTTCTGTAAAGTCTTTTTGTTTTAGCTTCACTGTCATTTTTCTAATGAGATCCAAGTTGACCATTTTTTGTTAAAATTTCATAGATTATCCCAATAAAAGAATTCATATTATTTACAAAAATGCAATTACTTAAGAGTAAATATGAACCCATTCAAATTTTTTATTGTTTGTAGGATTCATGAATATATAATAAAACATTCACACCTTCCAAGGTGTTCTTCTAGCATGAATGAATGATTTTATCAAATTTTATTATATTTTAATATTTTATGGATTAATTTAAATAATTTTCAAATTTTCATATGAATACATTTTTGTGCACATGGTGTGATGGATATAAAACTGTTATTAAAGTGATTTGAATATTGTAGTAAAATGCGTAGTTGTTAGAGTTTATAGTTGAGCTCCATCTTATCTACACCTCCTACAACGAAAAGACTCCCAATTTCAATGGAGCCTACCTCATTGAATTAGAACCCTACACCCATTTGATAATGATATTCTTTCGACAAACTTCGATTTGACAATGATTTTTTTATACAAACTCCATTTCCAAAAGCAAATAGGAAGTGACTACGATATGGCTTCTTAGTTGGTCTGCCTCTCCCCTAAATTTCAATGCACTTCAATTGACGATTTCACCCTGGCTCCTGGGCATTTCAGTAATTGCCAAAGAAATGGGGAGTAAACATCTGACATTTTCAAAAAGAATATAGTACCCACGGAAGAGCTTACCGAGAAATATTTATCAGAAAATGACACTGCACTGCAACCTGTACTCCTTCAATCCTTCAACCGGAATTTCTTGTCCCAGCTTTCGTTGTGTTGCTGTTGGGAGCAAGCAGTGCACATGGAGAGTTTACGCACACCCATCAAAACACAGTGGGTGGGAATGCCAACGCACCCCTCAAAAGATATTCTCAGAATTCTCCTCTCAAAACACATGTTGGGTGAATTTCCCAATCCACCCGCCATACAGAAAGCAGGCCTTAATCTTGATTATCGCCAATGCACGTAGTAGGAATTGAAACTTACAAACAGCAATCTTACCATCAAGCAATCTGGCGAAAGATTTTATCACATAATTCTACAACAGCTGATAATATGTTGTACAATGATAGGGAATATTGTGCTGAAAAGCATGGAATGTAATTTAAGCACTGGAAATTACCAGATGTGTTTCTGTCTAATTACCGCGGCGAAGGTCTTTGCCCCAGTCGAAGCTCTAGATCTACTTCTTCAATATCCATGTCATCTTGGTCTTTCTCTTTGCCTTTTCCATCGCTGGCATCCCTGTGATTGTCCAACGGTTCTAGGGTCTCGACCTTGCGGAATTGGCAAGAAGAAGGATCTCCTTCAGTCACCATGGGAAGTTGGGTGGGCTGCGAACACGGTGATGTCGCGTCATTTGCTGCGTTAGGTGCAATAGACAGAAGAGTAGAAGGAGAATCCAAGCAGCCTTTAGCTGGTATGGGTGTGAAGACAGCGTCGGAGGCGACGAAAGGGTATAGCAGGCGAATTCCACCTCTTCCAACAAGTTCTTGGGTTGGGAAAATTGGGGAGGAAAAGGAGTAGGAGGAGGGCATGGGCTCGGACCCCGGCGGCGATTGGTGGAGCCTGACACGTTCGCGGCGGTGGACGTTCATGTGGCCTCCCAGCGCCTGAGCTGACCGGAATTCACGTTTGCAGAAGGCACATGTATAGGAGCGTGGAGGCCATGTCGTGCCCAAAGTGCTGCTGGTGTCCTCGGCAAACGCCCGAACTTCCCATGAATCGTCCTCCTCCTGAGCTTGACTTGGGTTCGACATCCAGCTTTGGCGGCTGGTGAGCCAGTTCCAGATGTTGGGTCAAGGAGAGTAGGCCGAGCTCAGCAGCCATGCTTGTAGGAGAGTACGAATATCATCTAGGAATAAGTTGGAAGAGATATTCTAGGGTTTTGTCAGATGGGGAGGGTTAAATACAAAGAGATGTGGGGATTGAGTGTATCACCTAGGTTTTGAAGAAAACATATTGGAATTTAGTTGGTGGAAGTCTTGGGAATTTAGAGTAATATGTGCTTGTTCTCTTGGATATCTTGTTAACAAAAGACACAGCTCTTAAATTGGGTTAATCGCCCATTTCATTCAAAATAATCTTTTAATTCTTTAAAATTAGTTCTATGGAAATTTATGTTGATCGTGACCGTTCACTGGGGAATGGGCAACCACGGATGGATATATGCTTTAAGTTGGCTGAAATTTGGATCCGTTTAAGATTAAACTATTGATAAGTTGTGGCAACTCTTTCAGAGGCTTTTCAGTTGTCACCATTTAGGCTGGTTATGTGATGAATAGACGGGTCTGGTTTGCCGTATTCATGTGCTGACAGAGAAAGGCACATGATCATGGCGCGTCTGTAGATTAATACACGGCTACCACACTTTTTGGCTGATCGTGAACGTTGGCACTTTATTTTTGTCCGAGTTGCGGGCACAACATGCTCTTGGAGACTTGGACTCTAATCGATGTGTCATTTCCTCCATTCGACTGTTGGCTTTAAAATGGATGGCTAGAAAGAAACATGAAAAGGGAAGCGGGGAGAGAAATTGGAACTATGAATATGAAGTCCTCCACAGGTCATTCAAGAAAACATTATAACAAAAACAAGATGAATTCCATAAACAATTGTTTTAATTGGGGATGGGTTTTGTCATTACAGCGGCCGTAGCCATGAAATTGGAAATGGCAAAAGGTCACTAGACAATACAGAAGATGGCAATCAAAGTTCCTAAGCCCACCAGATCTAAGAGGAGAAAAAACTCATGGCAACAACAATCAAAAGTACAACAAAGTTTAAAGTTCAGTAATTCAATTCCGTAGAAGATGCGGACATTATGGATTTTACTATAGAAGTGAAGGAAAAACCCAAACAATACTGACAAATATGAAGATTATAGTATTTTTTCTTGTTGGTAATTTGTATGCTGGCAAAAGAAAGTAAAGCAGTATATGGTCTTTCGATAAAAGAAGCAACAATGACATGTGCGAAAGGAAAGAAACGTTTATTGAACTTGATGAATCTGGTGGAGGTACAGCGAAATCCAGTTAAAATGGAAAGAGATATATATTAATAAAAGTAAAAAGGCGAAATTCAGTTGCAATAGAAAGATATGTATTAGTAAAAGGAAAGCATAAAATTCTGATCCATAAAAACAACGTTGGTCATCCTCATTTATCTAATATGATTTATGTTCTGGGTTTAGAATGATAGTTGTTGAGTATTGCAATTACAGGAAAAGCGAAATACTGCGTATATTAAATAATGTATTTGAAATTAAAGTTGTTTAGAATTAATATGATTCTTTAGAAATTCTTCGTTACCTTGTTTTGAGACAATGTAAAATGATTTTACACTGTAGTTCTAAATAGACCAGCACGACTAAATATCGGAGCTACAATAAACCCTGAAAACCGGTTGGAACTCCGTTCTTCATTTGATAAATATTACATAGCTTATGTCATTCAAATATTGACCATTTGATTCTAGCTAAAGAGATTCATCACATTATTATGTGGAAAAATTCTTAAATTAATCAATCAATGGCAAAAAGAATTGGAAGATAACCCACCCTTGTATTGATTTCTATACTTCCGTCGCTGCGTGACTTTATTTAGGCTAGCATTAACACCACAAATGATGAAGGTAAAATTGATTACGTGACTATCAAAATTGGAACATTTTTTAAACTATTAAATTAATAAATTGTATTTCAAGATATAAAAACTAACTAGGAATAGGTAAAAGAGCAAAGATGGGATCAACAGTACGGTGTTATAGTTCTTCTCGCCAATTAGCATACTTGTCTACGTTATTTTATCAAGAATCAGTATAATATTAAAATTAATAATAAGATTACTTATAATATTTTCTCTATAAACCAAAAATTGATTAAAAAGCTTAATTGGGTGGTAAAGGTTTAAAAACTTTAAGTAAAAAAAAAAAGATTCAATATTTCTTTGATACATTAAGAGCTTGTTTAATTTGGTTGATCACTGATAAATAATTGAAGTTAAATAAGTAAAAAATATTTAACACAGTTGAAGTAAATTGCTTAAAATTTTTAAGCTGCGTTTAATAAAGCTAAAGGTGAGATGCTAAAATAATAGAAAAATAAATTATCCTCATAAGCTTTAATCTATAACTTACTAAGTGAGAGCTCAATTGAAACATGTAGATAAAATGAAATAACTAATTTTAGTAAATGTTAATTTGATAAATAAGTATAAAAGGCTATCAAAAAAAATCTTGCATTTACAATGTTGTTTAGGTTGGAGAATGATGTCATGCAGAGAATTGAGTCACTGGATCTCTTAATGTGACCTAACGTTTGCCTGCCAGGGAAACGTCGACGTTCCCGGTCATGCCAACCCATTCTAAAAGCACGAGGGTTTTGGGAACCTGAGAAGTGCCCAGCCAGGATGGTTTCTGGGATGCTCTTGCAGGAAAATGGCAAGAACCGTCCTGCTTACCTATTATTCTAAATCTCCTGACTTGAAAGGAAGCTAAACAGGAACGGATACTGATATTTTGGCTGATCGATTCTTCCTTTCTTCCATTGACAGCAACGTATTTATACAGCCATTTGGCCCATTGGCCATTAGAAAGCTATTGTTTGCACGTGGAAACCATCCCTGGTCATGTCATCCCATAGCATGTCAGTTTTTTGGTGAATTGTGGGCATTCCACAAACAAAGACTTCAATTTGACTTTTGATGAAGAAACCTCTCTTTCACTTTTGCCATAATAGCAAAGATTTTGTGCTCATCAGCCTCATCTTTCTGCAACTAAGATTTTAGGGAAGGATCAATAAAAGGCTAAGATATTAATAATTTGCTTTCCCTACCCACTGACACAAGAAGGTATTGCACATGCTGTTGGGGCCGGACAAGGAAATTCCCTCCCCCTGTTACCGGATTAGGTAGAGCACTTATCTCCAACTAGAGGTAGAGGTGAGTTAAAAAAGTGGACTCTCCACTGGACATAATCAAAGTCTAAGCCGTTAATTAATCATTTTTCATAAATTAAAGACCCCCCCGAGAAGAATTACGGCCATTGAATTTTAGTATAATTAAATATAACTAGCACATAGAGATAGAAATCATTCCAACAATATATGTGGATATTATCTTAATAATTTCAGTGATTATATTTTTAATTGAGTCCATAAATTGTGTTTAAAATAAAAAATTATGTTGATATTTAAACAAATTATAATAATATAATATTTATGCTGATGGTAACAATTTAAAAATGACTATTTTAGCATTTTTATTTATTATAGCTCATGCAAAATGTTAAATGTTGTCGATTTTTAATTCATACTATTAATTTTTGAATAGAAAAAATAAACGATTTAAATTCTATAGATAAAATATGTGGGACCTATTTTGCTACTCAGCTCCGCCTTTTAAATAGAATGTCTTCCTCTTTCTCTCCTGTTACCTTACCTTTGCCATTTAATGCCCGCCACTCGAGGCTTTCAAAGTTTCTGCTAGTGGGGCCCAATTTGTGACAATTGAATTGACGATAGTCACTCAATTGGGCATGTAGATCTGATAGACATAGTTGTCCACTCCACTACTTGCAGTTTGGGGGCAAAAGGTTCCTACAATCAGTTCATACACGACCCTCTTAAATACCTTGTTATGCTTGAACGCAACGCGATCATGTGTTGAAAACGATTCTACATTTCTGCAGAGGGAAAAAAAAATGGTGGGTTACTCGAGTGGTTTTAGAATTGGGTGATTCGATCGATTGCATGGGAACTGTTACTCTCTACCAGTATAGCTACATTTCTAAATCTTTGAAATTAATAAAGATCTAGCGGTTAATTTTATTATCAAGTTGACCACCATCGTTAATTACGAATAGGGTGGCATCACCTGATCAGTAAGGTGAGATCTTAAATTTCGACCGTTGGAAAACATATTTAAATAGAAATTCTTTTTATTCATAATTGAATTGCTTAAATGGATTTTTTGGAATATTAAATTGTTGGGGGATTATCGAGAACTTCACTTTTAAGAAGAGTAAGAAATGATGTAAATTAACATAATTTTCCAGTTAAATAAGATCGAATTTTTTCAATATGCAAGTTATGTATGAACGGAAAGGCCAAGTAGAAGAGATGATGAAACTTACCTTGATTTCATTCATGGGTATATATTAAACTCGTTTACGCCTGTTAATCCTGTCCATGAGAATGATTTTGTAGTTTTTCGAGGATCTATACCATATCGAGGCTCTATACCATCTGTTCTATGATACGATAATGCAGACTGTTTGCTTAACTTCTGATCTGATTCAATTAGCTATTAGTTGCATAGTTCAAACAACTCTTAAGAGGTCCAGACCCAAGATTAATTAGGTGCATGCTAGAATTATAGGTTGATTCCATGACACTTGCGTCTACAATCATATAATTAAAGGTTGCATTTGTTTAAAACAGATGAAAGTTGGATTTACATTATAGGTTATTGGGAAGGGCGGGATTGAGGGTTGAACATGGAGCTTTTTTTTGGTTTTTAAACTATGCCTATCACCAACTGAAATGACCATCAAATACACATCAACATGCTATACAGTTCAGTTCATCAAAGTCATAAGCCACATTTTTTCACAAGCACTTCACTTTCAAGTCGAATGCGGAGGCTTGAGCTCCACAACACGAATGCCTTCAGTCGCCCTTGAACAAGGCCTGCCTATGAAAATGCATAGACTGCCTAATAAACAATCAAAAGCCCAGGCCCATGATACCTGAAGATTTGTCTGATTTCACAACCATGGAAATTAAGTTGCCCAATTGTCTCTTCCATTGAGGCAGTTTGCTATTTTTCCTCTTAACAATCTATGATAATTGCCGAATGTTGAGAATCAGCATTTTTTTCCCGCATTTTTGTCCCGTTTATGAGACAAATGCAATTGGGATTTGTGGACCTTTATAT
>JAYJMB010002173.1:0-15630 GCA_036873735.1 Pouteria campechiana
ACTACACATCGACCGTGCACTTGCGAGGTTATTTAAAACCTGAGCCGTCAAGTTATGGCAACCATCAAGTTTTTGGCACCGTTGCCGGGGACAGATGGAAGCCATCAAGTTTTTGGCCATCAGTGTTCAACTAGCTTATTTTGATATTGCATTGCATGGCATGTCATCATGAGTCATAAGTCATAATGGGCATGGTTCAGTCAAGTGATATGTGATGATGTTATATGATTTGTGGGGATATCTTGATGAATGGGTGATAAAGATATTAGTTGATGGCTTATGATTCTTAGGGAGGTTTGGTAGAGGACTCCAATGGGGTAGTGTAATTGTGATATGGACCTGATATGATATGTTGGGATGTCATAGACATGATATGATATGCTTAGGTGGCATAGATGTGATATGATATGCCTTGGTGGCTTAATTGCGATATGATATGCTTGGGTGGCTTTGATATGGTATGACACCTATGAGGTGTGGATATATAGTTATGTAACACCTTAGGTGTTAAAAGTGTGGGAATTTAGAAAATTTTGCTTAAATTGTCACTTTGGGATAGATTGTACATGAACTTAGGAAGTGTAAAGAGAATTGTTATGAAATGTATTGTACAGAGGGATTTAAATGACATTATCTCCATTTATTTGAGGGGAAAAATTATGTATTTCAATATATATATATATATATTGGTCACAATTATTGGGCAAAACTTGTGGTTAAAGGCATAAGAGAAAGGCTGTTTTAGCCCATTTCACCCAATCTTCTTCCCCTCTTCTCCCATGTCCTAGCCTTAAAAATCTAACTCCTTGTTAGGATTATTATATATGATTTTGATGATAACAAAACTTGTATTAAGATAAAATAATATGTGCTTAAATCATTAACAATCATATACATAACTATTATTTGATAAATGTTAATTGATAATATGAAATGTACATAATCATGAATGTTTAATTATGCAAGCATATATCTTTCACTTCATGGTGCACTTAACCTTAGTTATCATTCTTTAATGTGTTAATTTGCTGAATCATATTTAGCACTATACTTTATTGAGTTTTCATATTATGTGCTTAAAATAGAGATGTACATTATCTCTGCTCCACAACGCGTGCACATCACATGAGGATATATACATTCTAGTTATATGATACTAATAACAAAGTAAGTGCAAAAAATTTTTTAAGTGTAGAACTCCAATCAACAACCTCAACTATCTGCTATGTTCCAAATGGATTAAATTGCTAAAGATCACAGAAAAAGAGAAAGAAGAAAACAAGGCTTTGAAGATGAGCTACAAGAAGTTTGCTTTGTTGTAAAATCCAATGAGAAATATCTTCAGACAAATGCAAAGCAAGTACAAAGATGAAGCCATGGTTAAGGAGTATAAAGTTGTTTAAGAAATCTAAACCATTAATTGGCCAGAGTTTGTTTAAATCAAAGCAAGAAGGATTAATCTTTTCAAGGGTTCAGATAAATGAAGAAAAACAAAGAAGCAGCTGCTCGGGCAATCGTGCACAAAGGAAAAGACTTTCTTTGACTAGCGTAGCAAGAAGAAAGAAATTGCCCAAGGATAAAAGGCAAGATGTAAAGATAAAGTAGAGTAACTTCATCTCTGCGAAGATAGATAAATCGAGAATGAAGTAAGCAAGAAGTTGCAAAGACAAACTCCATCTATTGCTCAAACTATGTAGAAAAAGGAATTAGACTTTGTATGCAGAATCAAATTCATCTATTACTTACTATAGACAAAGTAGAAGATGAAGTGGAAGCCACACAGTGAAGAAGATAAAACTACATAGAAAAAGTAGTTGCTTAGACAAGTGAACTTCAATGCATAAGCACATTCATCTACAACTTACTACAAACAAATCTATAAATGAAATGCAGGGCCTAATTTTTCTAGGACAAAGTAAAAGCAAAATTCATTTGTCACTTTTAACAGACAAATGAAGAACAAAGAAGAACATTCTACTTTGTCTGTTCGAGCAAGATAAAGCATAGTTTGTCGGTTGATCAGTTCGACTTCGTCTATAATGCCAAAATTTGTCTGTTACTCACTACTGAAAAATCACTTTCATGAAGGATCGATTGACAAACAAAACTCATGAGAGAATTCATTTAAGATCTATGACTAACAAATGCAGATAAAGAGAGGTCGTGACTTATCTAAGATTAATTGATTTATGTGACTTGCATCTAAATAGCATTTGCACTCGTGCTTTCATTATGCAGCCATGTTTTAGTCACCATTTCAGGCAATAAGCAGTGGTATAGATTTTCTAGCTGTGTTAAGTCAAAATAAAAAAGACATTTCAACAACAGCTTATTTTCTTCCCTGTAAAAGAATTATGTTGAGCAACGCAAGACGAATCAGAAGGCATGCACCCCAACAACAAAAATACAATGGTTGTCTACATTCAAAGTTGCTCTCATTCTTGCATCAATCCCAACTTTCTCCTCTACAATGGTCAAGTTTCTGAACATCTATTTAAGAAGATAAGTTGGATGATTCAAAGGTTTTGAAGGAAGACATTTCAAATGAGCTTAAGCTTATACAAATCCTTCCACCCATGGCCAAGAACTTAAACTGTCATCTATCTGTTATGTGCTTTAATATGCAAATCCTGTTGGCCATTAATTTAATATTATGGGAAGATCTTTTTGTATCACATAGATCTACTCAAGGATCACACATTTCCCTGTGCTTCATTGTAACACTTTGTAAAAGTGTATTAGTTTTCTAATTGATCTAAAAGCCAGAGGGTTAGTGATAATCTCTAAAGAACCATCAAGTTTGCTGGTGATCTTAGAAACCAGTGAGTTTCTTGGTGAGCTCATGAAAACTAGACGGGTGCTAGGAGCACTATGTTTATGCCCACTAGAGCTGGAATTCAGAAGTGTTGGGAACACTACGTTTATGCCCCATAGAGTTAGAATCCAGAAGAGTGTTGTGAACACCATGTTTATGCCCCCTAGAGCTGAAAGCTAGAAGAGTGCTGAGATCACTATTGTATTTCCATTATATAGATATAGTGGAACCCAAGGCACAATGAGTGTGTGCTCTTGGAAGAGTGGATGTAGGGACGAGGTTCCTGAACCACTATAAAAATCGTGTTGTTTTCGTCTGTTTGTTTATTTGCTTTATTCTTCATGCACTTTATTATTTCATTATTTATTTTACAACACACCACACACAAGTATGAAAAGAATAAAATAGTTTAATAGGGGTTAAGCAATGAAATTTCATAAACCCAATTCACCCTTATATGCTCAATTTTCATGTCATTTTCGTGGGAAAATCACTAAGTTTTTGCATGAGAGCAAGGATCCTAGACTCTACTCCCAATTTCCATCAGTTTGGTTAGCAGAAGAAGAAGAAAAATTGAGCATATAATACAATAGAATATAAATATAACACTTGAGGTATTAATTTTAATAAATTGGTACTTGAATATTTGATTACATTGGAGTTATTTCTAATTTAACTAAAAAATGAAAGGAATTGAGCTAAGAAAAACTTTAAATCATGATTTTAGTGATGGACTAGAGATGGGAAGAAATTATTTTGAAATAAAATAATGTAAATGATTGATTTTTAGTTTTTTTGGGCATAATTTTTATGCCTTAATGTTAATATTATGTGGAAAATGTTATGATTAAAAGTATATGAAAAAGAGATGAAATAAAATGGAGAAAATAGCAAAGGAAAGAGGGCATAGTGACGTGGCGCCACAGCACAAGATGGTAGAGTCACGGTGCCGATTGGAGATGTAAGGGTAGTAGAAATTTATGCCACAATGCTAGAATTCAAGGTCGCGGCACCGAATCATAGGATAAATTTGGGGGGTCCATTTTCCTTGCCATTCCATTCTATTTTTGTCTAGTTCCATTTCCCTTTCTTCCCCCACGTCCTAACCTTGAAACCCACCTTATGAAACCTCAATTTCTTGCTACTTTTGATATGAAATCATGATGCCAAGAGGTATAATCCTTCGATCTGGTATCTAAACCCAAATTTCATCCATTTTAATGAGGAAAGGAAGGACCAAATCTGCTTTGTTGCCATCAATGGAGTTTATGAAGTGTCTTGAGCAGAGGCTCTTGCTTTGGAAGGATGGCTATGCATGGAAATGAAGGTAAGTTTGTTTATTACCAATTTAAATTATGATTCTACTTGATTAAGGTTTTGGGAAATTGGGGATAGTAAACTTTTGGGGAGGAAATGGTGCAATTAATGTATGAATCATGGGAAAAATGTTTAATTTAATGATTATTGCGTTTCTAGGCTTGCTTAGGCATGAGAAATCATGATTTATATTTGCCCATCCATGAATAGTGAATTTGAGGGGGGAAATGATGGATTTATGTGTAATAATCATGAGAAAAATAGTTAATTAGTAAAGTGGAGTGCTTTTAAGGTGAATTGGACATGGAAAAATCATTATTCATGCTAACTTAGGGTTGATGAACATTGAAATTTAGGGAAATTATGGTTTATGTGAAATTGTAAAAAGGAAATAATAAATTACTTGGTTATAATGTTTTCAAACTGATTTGAATAGGGGAAAAAGGGATTATGTTATAAGAAATAAAAACCTAAATGGACTGTTGAAAGGGGATTCCATGAATAAGATGTTTTAAACAATGAATTGGTTGGGTTAAAGACTATTTTATGGTTAAGCTAACCTAATTGGTCTATTTAATGGTTCAGCTAAATGTTAGATTTCTTATATGATAGGTATATGTGATTAAGAATAAAAATCACTTTGAGACACTTTCCTAAGACACTAAGATTTAAGGTTTAAATGGTCTCTATGAACTGTTTGTTGAAATGCTTCTATGACAGAAGCGAGATAATTGGCTACTTAGAATGCAACATAAGATTAGCTATGAATGAGTCATCATCAAGGTGTATTAAATCAATGAAATGTATGATTAAGAAATAATTAATGTAAACTAAAGGGTTAGACAAAATTGGGATGCTAGTTATTGCTAAAGGCATTGCCTTAAGGCTCAATTGATATAACTAGGTTGTCTAGTTGTATAGGGTAAATATATGTTGAAATGCCCTTGTTTTCAAACCATGTATAATTGAAGCATGATGTATGTAGGGTCATGGTGCCTTGATTGGAGGATGAAAGGTGAGACTCGAAGATGATGAAACTGTTCTTCAATAAGGTAAGTAGGCTCCTTTTTCAGTTAAATATAATGTTGAATGGGAGTAACGGATATCCAATGCTTTGTATGGAAATGTGTGAATGGATGGGGATAGTAAATATCACATTTTCTAGCTAAAAATTTGTTAATTATGAGATAGAGCCCTTACTATTTGGAAATCTATATGTATGAGTGTATTACATTATGTAATAGACGTCTAACAGGGGATAAGTGTTAACCCCTGATTATATATGTCTGCATATGTATGTTGATAAGTAAATGAAAATGTGGCTGAAGGGATCATGAGTATTTCCCGATATGTGTATGGATGGGGATTGCGAATATCCCAAAAACAAGTCATTATAATGTTATGTAATGGAAAGGGAAATGATTCCATAAGTGTATGCATGGATTTTTTTATGCTCGTATGTCATGATTATAAAATTTTGTGCCTGAATGGCATTGTTATGATATGAAGTGCCTGCATGGCACTATTATAATATGAGATGTTGGCCAGAGTGGCCTAGACTTGATTCATTATATCTAGGTGACACAATTATGATATTACACTCTTGAATGACGTAGAATGTATTCTTATATGTGTATTTATGGTTGGGTGTGAAATATGCTACTTTTAGATTGATTATTATCATTTAGCATGTCTACTTATTGAGTTTACTTGGACTCACACCTTCTTATGATATTTTTAGTTGACAAATCAAGTAATGAAGTCCAAACATGGAAGAAGCAAAATATAAAGATATTTATACTATGGTATGATAAACCAGAATTATAATCCCGCATGTGTATGTATGTTTATTCCAAATTGTAATAAGATCATTATGACTATATTTTGGGTATGTATAATGATGTAAAATGGAATGGAATGTCATCATGTATTAGTAGAAGGATGTAAATTATTTTAGTATGTCTACATCCACAATGGGACTCAGGTTCTAGGCAAATGTAGGTAAGTTGGGCAGTTAATGGTTTCAGTTGTTGTTATATAATTGTTATCAAATTTTATTTGGGATTAAACAAATGCATGCATAGGTTTAAACTCTCTAAATACAGGGTAGACTCTACCAAAGTTTTGGTAGAAATGTTCCTTAGAAATAGGGAAATGGCGGGGTGATAGTGGAACGCATAGGCCCCAAGGTGGGGCATGACAATAAAATAGTAAAGTGCAAGGAAGATAAAACAATCAGGCACACGCAAATAGCATAATTTTTTATAGTAGTTTCAGTAACCTCCTTACTCCACTCTTCTAAGAGCACACTCTCTTTGTGCCTTGGGTTCCTCTACATCACATATAATAGAAATACAATAGTGCTCCCAAAACTATTCAAGATCTGCTCTAGGGGGTGTAAACAAGTGCTCAAGCACTCTTTTGGATTCCAGCTCTAAGGCACATAACAATGCTCCTAGCACTCTTCTAATTTTCCTGAGCTCATCAAGAAACTCACTGGTTTTAAAGATCAGCAGCAAACTTGATGGTGTTTCTAAGTTCACCACCAACTCATACAATGTGGTTTTCCGAGGTCAACCAAACTCACTAGTTTCAAAGATAATCAGCAAACTTGATGGTTTTCTGGAGCTCACCACCAACTCTCTAGTTTTTTAGTTTACCAAAAAACTTATACATTCTTACGTAGTGTTTCATTTGAGCTCCGAGGAAGATTTGATCTTTTTGTAGCTCTATGTAGTACAAAGGATCTTCCCATGATGTAAAGAAAATGGCTATAAAAATTTGGAAGGTTAAAGCTCATGAAATGGATATTTGAAGGTTAAAGCTCTTGGCCATGGATGGAAGGATTTATAGAAGGTTTAAGTCTAAAACTTGAGGTGTTAAAAAGTGAGTAACTTTTGTTTAAATTTTCATAAATGATTAAATTGGGAATTTTAATAACATATTGTGTAAAAATTATTGACTAAATGCATGGGCAAAAGAAATGAGAGATCAAAAGGTTGAGAAAATGAAGAAAACAAGGGAAACAGGCATCCAATAGGATGAGCTTCGTGGCAATGGGCAGTAGAAAAGCAAGCACCATGGCAGTTGAGTGAGAACTGCAGCATCTGGCATCCAGTCAAGCGAGTGTCGTGGCGCCCAAATGAGTGTCATAACATCTATCTGGCGGTGATGCATTGGACCACCAAAAAATTTGACTTTTTAAAGGGGAGTTCCATTTCATTTTTCAAAACCCCATTCTATTCTTCTTTCTCGCGCCCTAGGTTTAAAAACTCACCCCTCTTAACTCATTTTTTTGTGATTTTAGCTACAACTTTATAGATTTGCATGGAAACCATGGATTTATGGATTCCCCATTTTCTTGCCATATGAGCATGTTTCCATGATTAGAAACTCTTGGGGATGTGAGTTATGCCTGATTCATGGAGATTTGAAGTGGAAAATGATGGAAGATAGAAGCCCATGCATGAATCTTAAGGTAAATATCAATTTCCCTAACCAATTTCATGTTTTCCAATTGCTAGGGTTTTGGGGTAAATTCATGAAAAGTAAAATAGTGGGAATTGCATGGGTTTTATGTTGAATATTAATGGGAAAATTTACTAACACACAATTTACAATGTATTTAGTATGATTTAGACTTGAAAAATGGTGATTATACATTGACTCCATTCGTGAACAGTAACCCTAGGGAGGAAATTGAAATGAATTCATGAAAAGTGATGAGAGAGATTATTAATTAGCTTATGTAAATTGTTTGGCATAATTTTACTTAGATAAAGTTTGATTATTCATTGCCTATGGATGTGAATACTAATCCATGAATAGTAATGTAACACCTAGGGTGTTAATTTTGATAATGATGTGTTGATTAATGGAGAAGTTTGCCTTGAAATGAAATGATTTTAGTATAAGTATGTTTGTGTAAATTACAAGTGGATGTAATTAAAATTTTGATTTGATTTCTAGATAATTGAGGGTGTAAATATGTGAAACTTATACCATTATTATGTAGAAAAATAATGAAAGATTTTTATTTTAATGCATGAGAAAAACAAAGGAGAAATGGACAACAAAACAAAAGGAGCACAAGAGTATATTAAGAAAATGTTGAATTTGGAAAAAAGGTCATTTGTGATCAATTTTTGACATATATAATGGAATAGTTTGAAAATGTAGTCAACATAAGAGTTGTAGATATTTAAATTTTTTTTCTATAGCATCAAAAATAATCTAATTTGGATATAAAATATGGAAGTTATGATTAATGCATCGAAATTGCTCCTCGGAGGGCAAGCTACTGTAGGAATCAGCAGGAGGCTAATGGGCAAGAGGCTGCCATATGGCAGCGAGTTGACTTTTTAAGTTTGATTCCATTCTATTTTCACCCCAGGCCATTCCGTTTTCTCCTCCCTCTCACCCTAGTCATGCCCTAGCCCCATTATGCCCATTTCCTTATAGTTTTAGCTAGGAAATCATCTTGCCTCGCTAGATAAACTAGTAATCTTTCGTTTAAACCTAATTTTTACCCCTTTGATCTGTGGAAAAAGGAAGAAAATGGAAGAAAGAGTTGATTTCCTCTAAATGGAAGGTGTAACATGGAGATGGGAGTTTGGTCCTTTGTCTGGGAAGGACGGCTATGCTTGAAAGTAGAGGTAAGCTCGATTTCCCAACCAAATCTCAGATTTTTGATTTTTAGGGTTTTGGGAAATGGTGGATATTTGGAATGAAATTAACATATGTACTTATAAATTTATGGGGGAATGATTTAATATAGTGATTATTGTGATTTGGCATGAGAAATTGTGATTTATGCAAATTAGAGTTTCTATGCATAGTAAAATTTAGGAATTTCCTGATTTTGTTGTATTAATCATGGAAAGAATTATTAATGGCATGATTATAATGTGTTAGAACTGGTATGGAATGATTTGGACCAATGGAATCGAATTTTGGGTTATGCCCTAATTAGGGGTTAAAGAGGATTCTTGTGAATAGCCTATGTGAGCCTTGAATCAAGTCGATTAAAAGCTTAATTGAAATATTTACATGTTGTTTTAAAGTTAATCATGTAAGATGCTTGATAAATATGTCAAACAAGAAGGGTTCTTGTGAAAACTATGAACAAACCCTAGTTTAACTAATGCTTATCACATGTTTGATGATTATAGCCTGAGTTTGGCTATGAAAGAAGTATTAATATGATGTGATGTATTGAATACATGATTATGAATAGGATTTTTACTCTATACAGGATGATCTGAGAAGGATGAAAAGGCAAAGAGCTTGAGGAATGTAGTTTAGACGTATGGATGGGGATAGTGGTTACCCCATGTTTGTTCCGGGCATGTGTGTTTTGGATGAGGGATTGTAGATATCCCATGTTAGTGTAAGATCAATGTCTATTTGTTTATAATTAATGAATGTTGGGGATAGAGAATATCCCTTGGAAGGCAATGATGTGTTTGCCGGGTAGGATAAATGCAAAAATATTGGGGATTTGAAATATTCCATAGTTGAATTGGTCTATGATATAGACATGTGAGTGTTTGGGATAGAGAGTATCCCAAGTGATTGTGGGGATAGAGAGTATGCCATGTCTTTAAGTTATTCTTGTGTATGGATGTCTGAATAAAATGGGATTGAGAATATCCCAGTGTTGTATATGAATCGGCATGTGTATGGCTGTTTCATGTATATATATATATATATGGTTGTGAATTTGATATGTATAAGGTCATGCATGTTGGATTGATAGGGATAGTAAGTATCCCAAGTTGAGTATGCATTTGTGATAATATAAATGATGAGATTGATAGAGAATGGTGTATATTCTCTGATTTGTTTAAAGTGATGTTTGCATGGATAAATGGGGATAGAATTTATCCCATAAGTCTTATTTCAATTATATCATTTATGAATGCATATCTTGATGGAATGGGAAGCATTCCATAAGTTATTTGTAGTGCCCGATGGCAACTATATGAGATTATGCCGGTATGGCATAGTATTGATGTGTGGGATGAGCTAGAGTTGTTTAGGGGTGATGTGATGTTGTGCCTGGATGGTACCATTATAACTGTGATGTCTACATGACACCTAGTCTAGTATGATGGGCCTAGAATGGCTTAAAGGGAATGAGAGGTGCCTAGATGGCATGATTAAAAATTATGACTGTATACATCTGAAGGATGTAGAGTATGGTAGTGAATAGAGGAGGAAGTGAGCCTCTTGGAAATGTATATGTATGCTATGATTCTTGAATAATTTGTATTCATGTTTTGGATGAGAATATGTGATTTCTGGTTTATTATTGTTTTTATATTTCTGCCTATTTACTTAGTTGCCCGGACTCATGCCTTGTTATGTTAAATTTTTAGCTGACAAGCCAGGTGAAGACTCCCAATTGAAGATTGGGACAAATGAGTGAGAATTGAAGACATATCTGATGGTATGATGAATTGGGATTGGAATCCCTTGATGTAGATATTATTGTATTTAATTAAATTGTTTTTTGATAGTAATTAGGAATTGTATGTTGTAACACCTTGGGTGTTAATGGATGTTGAAAATGAAGGAGAATTTTTTGCATTTTAGCATAATGAGGAATTGAGATGATAAATAGTGATTTATAAAGAAATTAGTTTTGGAAATCCAAATTGAACAAAGAGAATGACTTCATTAGTAGTTTTAAGTGAAAAAGAACCTAAGGGGTGATTTTGAGTAATGTCATGCATATGACTCAGTTAACTAATGAAGCATGTTTATTATGCTAAATGTGGCATGTATAAGGTCTTGAATTGAACTTTAGATATGATCTTTCAATTTTCAATCATTGAGTTGAATGTTCTACAAAAAGAACTCCATAGGTCGATTTCATCAAATCATGAAAATTTTAATGGATGATTAACCTTATATGATGGTTGTGGCAATTGAAATTTTCTCATGAGAGTATGAGGTGATTGTGGTTTTTAGATTTCATATAATGTATTGCTATAAACTACATAAGGATAGTAAGAAGAAAAAGAATTAAAATGATGAAATTAAGTAAAGGCATGATTATGATCCATATGAATGACCTAATATGATTACCATAGGTATTTTTGATGTGTGGGGAATCTTGGTTTAAGACTTGGGTGTAATTTGGAATGAAATTGGAACATGGAGTCACTTATACCAGAAAATTTGGTTAAAAAGAATTGAATAGGTATTTTTGGCAATTGACCTCAAATGAGGTGGAAAATAGCATGAACATATTTTTTTTTCATGTATTTATATGCGGTAAGTGATTATTGGGAGATTTGAAATTTATATAAAAAGGGGGCTATGGTGATTAATAAGTGTAAATGCTGAATTTGAAAAAGGATTTATTATGATTGAATTTTTGACATAGATAATGGACAAATTTGAAATAGTATTCAACATAGAAGTTGTAGGTTATTAAAATATCTGTCCAATGGAAGAAAAATCATTCAATTTTGATGTCATATGAAGAAGTTATGACTAATACACCGAAGTTATTCTAGATGATTGAAAAATAATGAGATGAATAAGATGGGTCAACTTTATTGAACTTTTTGACATGTTTGGGGGATGATTTAGAAAAGGTTTTTAAAGTAAAAGTTTTAGCCCTAGAACTTTTTCCAATGCCTCAAAAATTAGTCAATTTGGACATCATATGTGAAAATTATGATCAAATATTAATACTATGTTAGGACAAAATTTCCTTGCCGTGACAAGGCTCTAGAAAAATAAATTTTGAGCATACAACAAGCCCTTGCCACGGCAAGGCAATTTTCTATTGTGGCAAGGCCATTTTTGCAATAAGGCTCCAAAAATTGATGTTTTGGCATGTCCGGCAAGTCCTTGGCATTGCAAGACTTTTCCTTGTCGCGGCAAGGGTGGGTCCTATGATGTGTTGGAGCATCAAAAAAATGCAACTTTTTAAACCCAAACTCCGTTCTGTTTCATCATTTTCCATTCCATTTTGCCTCTCCATGCCTTAGCTTCACCCTAACCCCATTTTACCCATTTTCTTGCTATTTCAACTTGGAAATTTCAAAGATCGAGTGAAGAACTATTTGATTTTGTGGTTAAACCCAAGTTGTCATCATTCGAACGTTAGATGAAGGATATAAATCTTATTTTCAGTAAGTCGAAGGAATGAATGGGAGATTTGAGCTTGAGTTCATGTACATGGGTGCCAGCAATGTTTGAATTACATGGTAAGTTGCTTGTTCTCATCCAAAAATTCAATTTTTGGATTGTTAGGGTTTCTATGAATAAAAAATTTTGGGAAAATGTTAGGGTGTTGTTATTTAAATCATGGGGGATATGATGTATTCATACTTAATATATTTTGGGGCTTGTTTATGCATGATAAATTATGATTTTGCTTGCTAGGGTTTCATATGAACCATGAACAATAATTTTTGGATAAAAATTGATGGGTTTGGATGTTAAACCATGGGTTAAATGTGAAATGGCATGTTTTTCATGTTTTAGAATATGTTTAGACTGAATTGGAATAATTGAATTGAAATTATGATTATGCCTTAGTTAAGAGTTAAAAAGAGTTTTTGTGTTTGGGCCATATAAGCCACAAAATGATTGGATTGAACATCTAGATAGATTGTTATTGAAGTTAATTACATGCCAGTTGTATAATATGATGAATATATATAATGGGAAGTAGGATTCCTTGAGACCCTTTGTGAAATATGTTAGCTGTTAACTGTATAACAATGAGTATGGAATTATACACTTGGGAAGTATATGGGTTTAGCCATAAATCATATTCATTAGTTTGGAAGAAATTAGTTCAAGCTATGTTTATAATGAATGAGATTTTACCCCGTATAGAATGATCTAAGAAGGATGAAAAGGTATAGATTTGGAGGAATGGTTTGGAGCAAAGAGCCCAAGGTAAGTAGGCCCCCTTGATTGAATGTATTAGTGAATAGGATATGGAATTTCCCATTTGTTTGTATCTAAGCATGTATAATTTGGTTGGGGGATAGTAGATATCTCATCTTTGTTAAAGATTGATGTTATTTGGATTGTTTGGGATACTAGGTATCCCGTAGATTGGAATAATTGGTATTCAGTATATGATATGGATATGTGATTATTGACGATAAAGCGTATCCTCTAATTCTGTTTAGAAATGGATCATTTATAGTATGCTATTATGAATATGTTAAGGATTGTTGAATGAAATGGAAAGAATCATGTATGATGTCTTAGTGTTGGGAATGATTTTATATATTTGGATATTAGCATATGATGTTCTTGATTATTGATTATTATTTTCTATAGTACTTGCCTACTTACTGAGTTGCCTAGACTCGCGCCTTCTTCTTTATATTTTTATTTGATAGGTCAAGCAATGGAGCCCAAGGAAGATAATGTTTATTATATTCATTGAATTTATATTTAGAAATTTCCTTTATTGTGTTTGTAATAAATTTGGGCATGAATGTAATTGAGTATGTATATGTATTTATGGAATTAAAATAGAGTAATCTTAAATGATAGAAATAAGTCGTAATGGCATGTCATTGGAATGTATTTATGGATTTGTATAGGAGAATATAATTTCCCCTTAGATATCTTGCCATCATGATTCAATGAGATCTAGGGTTGTGGATAAAAATTGGTCAACTTAGTGAGTTTTGTTAATACTTTATGATTTTAATTCAATTGTTATATTTGATGATAAATGTACAAGATCATGTTTTATATTAAAATTAAGAATCTATTTGATAAGGGATGTATATTAGGTTTTAAATATTGATAATACAAGGTAGAATTTGTCAAAATTTTGGTAGAATATTTAATTAAATTGAGAATTTCTAAGGAAAATATAGACCTTAGGGCGAAGTGACCTAGAATGGGACCCAAGTACCCCCACCTAAAAGTGGGCAAATCTTGGTGAATTTTAGTGCAAAATGGTACGTCGCGCCTCGGAAGGTAGAGTGTGACATATGTGATGTATAATTGTAATTTAAAAGGATTCCAATGATGTATGGCATGTCATAGTAAGTCATCTAAGTATGATACTGTGGATGGATTTATGTTAATCTAGGGTTGAACATTGCCATCATGATCCGGTTCTGATGTTGGAGGGAGTTGTGAGTATGGTTGTGTGATTTTTTTAGGTATAAATGTTGTTTTATATTATAGAAATGTCAATTGATTATTCAAATATAAATTTATTTGGTTCCCCATATGTATATCAGGTTTAAATGTCCATAATATAAGGCAGACTCTACCAAATTTTGGCAGGATATTTTTCTTAGAATTAGGAAAATTGGTAGAATATGGTAAGATTTCCCTTATAAAGAAGGGAATTGGTAGTATTCCCCATTGACCCTAGGGTGGTGTGGTGAAAACATATAGGGTGGGGGTGCGGGGTGTTACAATAAATGTAGGGGTTTTGTGTAAAATGTGAATATGCATGGTTTAATTTAGTTATAAGCATGATTAGTATGTGTTGAAAATCATTCTAATGTTAGAATTGTTATGGGTTCATTATATGTTATTGGGAGTGAAACCCCCTAAGTCATGTTTATTGAGACACTTGCAATTGAATAATGTTTATACGGTGTTTGATGAAATGAATAAATGAGAATCCATATATAATTGTGGCATGAAGTTGATGATTAATAGTGCATGAACATAGAGTATTCAGATGCATGTTTAAGAAGGAAATCAAGTAAAGTAGCCTTATGGCTAATGATAAAAGCTGATATGCAATTGAGGAATGTGTAGACGTATAAATGAATGAGATTATATTATGTATAGGATCAATTGTGTATGGATGGGAAGCCATGGAGCTTATGGAATTATAACTTAAAAAATGATGAGAGTATATTTCACTGGGATAAGTAGGCTTCCTCTTTCTCTTATGATTGAATGTAATGCTGAATAGGGATGTGTAATATCCCAATTATTTTTATCCAAGAATGAATGTTTGGATTGGGAATAATGGATGTCCCATATTTGTTTAAGATTATTGTTTATTTGGTTGTGTTTACTTGAATGTTAGAGATAACGCATATCCCTTGGATTGAAATACTTAGGGTTTTGCTTATGATATAGTTACGTGCTTGTTGAAGATAGAGCGTATCCTCTAATTTTCTTTAGAAATGAATATTACATATTATACAATTGTGGATAAGATTATGGATATGCAATGTTAAGAATTGTTGAGTGGAATAAAAAGAATCATGCATTATGTTTTAATGTTGGGAATATATGTTTTGGATGTGAACATGTGTTGTTCTTGACTATTGATTCTTATTTTCTATAACATGTCTACTTATTGAGTTGCCCGAACTCGAAAAAACAAAACGAGGGATCCATCTATATCCCAAGAACCAATCCACAAGTTTACATACATATCAACTCATGCCATCTAGGCATGATCACATCCAGGTAATTTCAAAAAGATTAAATAAATAAAATCTTGTCATTATACATCCAAACATATTCCT